>JARHVA010002218.1:1540000-1845000 GCA_037957365.1 Torreya grandis | reverse complement strand
CATATTCCATCATATGGATTGAGTTTATACTACTTATAGATAAACAAGGCTTCTTTCACAAAAAACTCACAATTCAAGTTGCATTGTCACATCGGTGTTTCATAAGCTAGGTTCAAGAAGGTATTTGATACATAGGAGATGAATGAATGATTCCTTGAGATAATAAAGCCATATACCACTTATAATTCAATCTTAAACTTGAAAATAACCCTAATAAATACCTATAACAATCACTCTTCTACACACTTAGTGAACAATCAAGGATAACATGCTAGAAAAGATCATTTTCTACTAAACAAGACCAACAAGATTGTAATAACACCTAATTATACAACATGTAAGTAGGAAAAATCACTTGTTTATTTATTCAAGAGTCATTAAAGTAATAATTTGGATAGGGTTTCACCATTAAACAATGGAGGTTTCTCAAAAGAGCTAAAAGAGTCAATATTTATAGCCTTCTGGGAGAAGAGAAAGATAAGGGAAGTCCAAAGGTCACTTGGACACTGGTAAATATGATAAAATATGTTACAATTTAATGATAAAGAGATATGGGATGAACCATACAATTTAAAGAGGTCCAAATGTCCATACAAGTCATGAAATTTATGAAAAGTGGCATGAAACTCTAAGTCTTGGCTCAAAAAAATGCCTTCATAATTTGAACTTATTTGAACATCCCACCACTAACTAGGGATAGGTATGATTATTGGGATAATAGGGAAGGACTTTATGCGTGTAAATCCATGCATTAGTTTCATTCCTAATCATTTTTAAACTCCTAAAAGGAATACATCACTATTTATAGTCTAAAAAAACTCCTTTTTCAGTCACCCCTTATAATTGGCCTCAAAAATACCTTCAATTTTCCATGGAAATATATGGGGGGAATTTAATGACAGTTCATAAGACTATAAATAGACTTATACTACTTTGGTAAACCTTAAAAGGGCTCACACTTGGATTTTTCACCCTTCTCATCCTTGTGTCCGTTATGCTAGTTTTCACACTTAAAATATTTTCTCAAGCATTAAATTACCTTAAGGGGTTATATCAAGTCTATATATTTCATCCAAACTTGATTTCATCCTTTAAAACCTCCTAGAACCTAAAAAACACAAAAAATGGTCAAAATACCCTATTTTTCATGTTTTCTATACAATTTCTTACAACTAATCTTGGTGGGAGATAGCTATAGAGAGTCCTCTACATGGTGCAATAACTTTCATTGCCAAACTATGTCATTAGGATAGATTTCCAATCTCATTTTCTCCATCAGGTCTTGGCTAAGTGTTTAGTAAGGTTTTAGGTAGTTTTTGGTCTTAAGATTTGTTCATAAAACTTTTCCATTGTAACTAACACTAAATTCCACAAAATTGAATCCAATGGACCTTTCTAACTCCTCCAAATTCCTCTGGTTCCCATGCATAGTCTTAGAAGATATATGAGCACCTAAAAACACCCATCGAGCTTGTTTTCCTCTCCTCCTACATGCTTGTATTATGTTAGGGATAGAATTTGATTTTTTGTGGGTATATTTTCTCTCAAAATTATAAAACATGTATATTTAATCCTTCTAAACATGTATCAGTTAACTAGATATCCTTACAAGAGTTATAAATGAAAGTGGAACTCAACTTGGTTCTAGGTCCATTGAAGGCCTAAAGGGTTTAACATGCATCTTGTAATTTTGAGATACTTGAGTTGTTATTTAATGCTTTGGTTGTCATATATTTATTATTAATTCTTCGTTAAAAAATTTAGGATCACTACGCAACATCCCAAGCACTCCACTTCTTCCTTTTCTCTAACTCACCAACTAGGCCTAGTTGGGAACCTTGGGGTTTGACTACATATAATTGTCCATCAACCCTTTCTAGTGATTTATCATAAATAATATAAAAAATTCATGTTATTTAAATATTATCACATATCAATACATCATTTATGATCATCATATTATGTTTTCAAGGTCCTCAATACCCATTTAGGTCACATTCTCTCCCTTTTCTACCTTTGTGCAGGGTTGAAAGTGGCCTTCCTCTGAGACAAAATAGAGGATATGTTCCTTATTTATTCATGTAAACCACTTATATTGGGGTGATTATATGTTAATTATAACCCCTTTTATAAAAATTTAGATTAAAAAAACCTCCCTAGCATTCTCAAACATCAAAACCCTAAGATAGAGTTTAAAGCATTAACTGTGTGCAGGTTTGAATTGGTTTTGTGTCCAAAAAATGACTTCCTATGACCTCATATGCATATTAAAATATTTATCAATTATATAATTCAATAATATAAATTTGTCAATCCATTTATATTATTATTTAAATATATAAAAAGAAGTGACTACTCATTTTGGCCCCAGGCATAACTTTGATTCATGAGCCTATCTATAACTTGAGCTGCCTAGGACACTATGTTATATCTTATCCATTTTTTTTTGGTTTTAAATGTTTGTGTAGGTTTGAATAAAATATAAAAACCTCTAATAAGTGTCCAAATCACCTCTAGTTCACCCTTTACATTCATTTCTTATGACTACATGTTTCATACATAAAGGGATTGCCCTCTGTCTAAGACAAAACAAAGGGAACTCCCCTATTTATTCAGATATTATTAGTCATTGTAGAGGCTTATATAAGTTATGGAAACATATTACACAAAAATTAAGCTTTAAATTATACTAGTTTACCCCTAATTGCTTCAAAATCCAATATTGAGCTTTTCATGGGCATAATATGTGTAGAAAAGGTATATGGATTGTATGTTGTCCAACTTAGAGTTATCCTTCCCCTATTTACATTGTATAAAGGTTCATAATTGTGTTTATGATCATTATTATTATTTTACATAAACAATCATTAACCTAAACCATATTTTTCTTCCTTATGGACCTTACAAGTGGCAGGGGTCTAGTGTAATGTTGATTGTGTTTGCTTCAAACTTCACACCTGTAGGTGTTATTTGCTTGTATAAACCTAAAAAAAGTGTGTAAAAACCATCATTTATTACTTTAGGATAATTAATCATGTTTATCTCCTCCATATCCATTATTTTAAAACACCAAAAATACTTCCTTTCCACTTATTGCCTGTCTTAGTCAACACCTTGCAGTGTTGGCCTCAAAACCACACACCCGTAGGTGTTAATTTTATATATTTCAAGATGAAAAAAATGTTTAAAGATCCATATTTAAATATTAAAAGATAATATAAACTAATTTTAACTTATTGGACACTTTTTTTTTATCTTAGACCATCACTTGTAACAATGTCTTTAGCTCACTATTTGTCTCAGTCACAGTTAGTTATAGGTGGGTTTTAAAACCTGTAGGTGGAGCTTGTGTCATTAATACCATATCATAAAGTATTATAAACTTTATTTAAGTGATATTAGAAATTTTTTATAATATTTTATCTACATTTTATGCTTTATAAATTCTAATAAATGCAATTTAATTATTCCCTACCTGCCTTCCTACTATAAGCACCCATTCTCCTTGATGTATAGACTAGGAATGTGTGAGGCAAAAAAATAGTATATCATCCTCTACTTTTATTACCATAGTTCCATGAATGATAAATTTAATCCTTGGAAACATGTTAATGGTGCATGGTCTAATTTTTTAACTCTGGGATGGATAAATGCCATTTAAGACTCAGTCCTGTAGATGTCACTGAAAGAAATCAGTCATGATTTGGCAAGTTTGAGACTCTAAAACTTCATCCTCTTCATACCTTCATACCCTCATATTTGGAATGGTTCCTCTCTATGATATGGGGTAAAAAATTGGCCAATTTATATTCTTTAATACTATTGATGATTTAAAATTGTGCTTGATTCTAATCAACAATAATGGGAAGTTTCAAGATATGGGACTTGCGTCTTAAAACAATCTCCAAATTTTAGAGAAGTTGGCTCTTCTTCAAATTGAGTAGATACTAGGAAAAGGGATAGGAATTTAAATCAAAAATACAATGCAAGAAAGAAAATATAATCTATGGTGATGTGCCTGAATGTAATTCAACCTTAATCCTAAACATAGTGAGGCTATATGTAGGATTCATTTACATTTAAGAGCAAACAAGTGCATGATCAATGTAAAAGATTGAAACAATAGAAACAGAGGCTCACAACATAGACTTATTTTACTAAGATATAGAAAATGTCAACAAAGGTATAGGGTTCAATCTTCTTATTTGAATTTTCCAATCACATAAGAGGCACAAAAACACGTACAGTTATGTAAACCTTCCAACTCAATAAAATGAGGCAAAAGCAAATGACATTCCTAATCACAGCTCTAGAAAATCTACAGTCTAGACTACTTTTGCAAATGAAACAAATAATATCAATAAAGGTATAGGGTTAAATCTTCTTATTTAAATCTTCCAGTCATACAAAAGGCACATAAACACGTATAGTTATATAAACCTTTCAACTCAAGAAAATGAGACAAAAGCAAATGATATTACTTAGCCATAGCTCTAGAAAGTCTAAACTTGTTACAATAATTTTCTCTCAAAAATTCTCTCTGATAATGGATTATTTTTGTTGGTGATCTCTGCACCCTTATTTATAGCCTCAGATTCACTCTAGATTGTCTGCTTATTCTCAATCTAATGGCCCAAATCAAATCTTCCCTAACTGAATGTGTCTAACAGAAGATATCTTATAGATTCTAGAATGCTTCATCTTCTGTCAGTTCATTGGCTGAAATAGATTGCAGGACGCTCCCTTTTCTTGAATGCTAGGTGACACTTAGCCAATTTCCTCTTATAACTTTAGCAAACATCATAGGATGACACTTGTCATGTTTCATAACACCTATTGAAGACACACGGCACTTTCCACATAACTTATACTCTTTTGTGTCTTTGCCCAACCATGTTCTGCCTTTGATACTTGTTGCTATCCACTTCCTCGAAACTTCAATCAGCTTAAAATAAAATAAGATTCACAACATTTCTTACCTGAGCAACATTGAAAAGGAGTATAGGATAGGTGGCAATCTCTACTGCTCTTTAGCTATACTATGGAAATGTTCAAGACACATGTTAGGCCCCTATGGATGGTGACACTTGGCAGCTTTCACAAACTTTTTAGAAATAAAACCCAGGACCCACCACAGTCTTTATTTAGTAATAAAACACAAAGAATATCTTTTAGATGGCAACATGTGGTAGCTTCTGCTACTTTTGGGAAGATACGTGGCATCTTCCACTACTTCTAGAAAGATACGTGGGATCTTCTGTTGCTTCTGGGAATGGAGTATAAAGGGCTTGATAGATGACACTTGGTAGCCTCCACTTGAATGGTTTGGTCACGCCTTACTACCTTCTGAAAGGGCACTTGACCCTTTGGTTTTTTGGGATGCTCCTTTAAATTTCCTAATTTTACTAAGCCGTTGAATCGACCAATTGAACCAAAAATGGTTTAATGGTTCAACACTACTCATCATTTACACATGAACCGAGGCATTGAACCAAAAATATTGAACTAAGGATTTGAACCAAGGCATTAAACCAAACATATTTTAGATGTTGACACATGGTGACTTCCACTCTCTTCAGCTGGGATATGTGGTAGCTTCTATCACTTTTAGAAGAGAAACAATGAGACCTTCCACTATTGCCACTTGGTGCTTTCTACCTAATCTCAATACTTAGCTTTTGAAACCTATCACTATAAAGAGATAAAACATGGGTGCCAATATGTAACCATAGACGTGATACTTGGTGCATTCCTCTGAGCCACTATGATACACGTGGCACATTCTGACTAACTCATAGAAAGTATGAAAGGTGCCTTAGATGATGACACTTGGCATTTCTGCTTGAGAAAGGATGCCTTGATCAATGACACTTGTAGACTTCCACTTAATTTCAACACTTAGGCAAAATGAATCAAAATGAAAATAGAGCCCGTGCTCTATATCATGACTTTGCCATCTCAGACCAACAAATGTGAGGACAAAATTTGGTAGTGCACAGCTAAAAAAATAGGATGAAATGTAGAGTAATTTATAACTCTATAGTTATTGGTGACCCCAAGGAATTTTGGGCCTACTCCAAAAGAGCCCATGACTCTCGCTAGATCAAAATTCAAAATTACAGCTTCAACAATGTTATCTGGTAGGCAGATCGCTCTTCATCAGATAACCCTTGCTTACTCTGCAATTCATTGAAGGCTAAATCAAGGTCAATAATATCCTTGTGTGAAAAATGTTGCAAAATTTGAACCATAGCCTTCAATTTGAATTCGAGTTGGGAAACAAGAACCAAGATAGCTTTTACTTTAGGGATTGATGAATCATCCCTTAGATTATGGAAAATTGTTTGATCTTTCTATTTGGCCAACAACAAAGGTTTAATTTCTTCTACCATTAGCATGGTGTTGTTGTCAAGAAATAGAGAAGGAAAACCTAATTGCACTAGATCTTCAACATGCTATTTCATTTCATTGATTCCTTCCTTCATGACATCCAGAAGCTCCTTCTAACTATTGGCTATGAAATTACAACTGAGAACTTCATTTACTAGCTTGGCAGTGACCATTCTGTCATTGATTCCTGTTATTGACAGTGTTGCATCTGTTGCATCATATAGCCTTTGTAACAACATTTTTTAGTCCATTACTCTCTCAGAGACTATAGACAGACTATTTACAACTAAACTCTCCACCTTTTTGCATAAATTTTGTGCATTTAGCAGGAAGGTGAAAGATGGCCTGAGCTAAATAATCTCTGAAGAGATTCTCTTCCATATGGATTCGTATAGCTCCTTTACCAGACTTAACACTCCAATAATATTTGGCCTATTAGCTAGCTCTAGTGTCACTTATGTTGCTCTCTGTTGCTCTGAGTGAAATTGGGCTTGTATGGCTGTAGTACTATTCTATTCACTTAGCAACTTTTGTTGCAATTGGGTAACCTGTGACATGTGTTCATCACACTTTTCTTGCAACACTAATTTTTTGTGTCTAAGGGTTGTCACCACATCCTTTACTTGTGTGAACCCTACCTTTAAAGAATCATTTTGGGCCTAAACCACCTAGTGAGTCTGAAGAGAAATAGTATTTTGAAACTATTTATTCAGATTCTCTATTTTATTGTTTATATTATTGATCTTTTAGGTCAAACTATTACAATTTGCCTTTTCCTTGGCTAGCTCAGCTTCCATCTTCTGTAGCCTTCTTGATATCTTCAAATAGTCTTTAGTAACTGTAGAAGTGGATTCAGTCAGTAGCTCAACTTTGTCCTGTGGCCTGAAGAGTGACATGTCAATGGCTAGTGCATTCATCATGTAGTCCTCTAGTTGTATTTACTCAATTGGATTTATTACATTTGGTGACAAATGGGTCACCATCAATTGCTGTTGGATGGGGTCAAATTGTGACCACAAATGGGGTGTAGCCAAAGCTTTATTCTCCTTAACTTTCTTCTTCTCTCTTTGGGCTTCCCTTGCCTTCCTAGTAGCATCTGCTTGGGTCTAGAAGGTGGAACGAGAGGCAATGTGCCCACCCACAAAAGGATGTCCTTATGGTAGACCATATTGAATAGCCAGTTGTGAGGTCCATATCCTCATAGTGAATGTTTCAAATTGTCCTACTCTGGCTCTCTGAAGACACCTTTGATGTGCCCCTTCTCTAAGATTTTTGCTACTAGCTCTCTGAAGAATTGGATCCATGATGCCGTCTACATAATCCTTTATTTTTGCTGAATCACTTGCTGGGCTAGCTTCAAGAAACTTGGTCCTTGGATAGTTATTCAATGGTTGCACGGGAGCTAAAGCATATGATTTACTTGTAAGAAACTTATCAAGGGATTCATACATCCTAGCTCCTTATTGTGAAGATTGTGCCCCCTCCATCTTTGTATCTTCTTTGTGGTAACTTGTATGAAATTTTGAAACATAGAGACACTTTCGTTGAAGTAATTTACTAAGCAAAGAAAATGCAAGTAATAGAATATTTTCATGTAGATGCAAGAATGTTTGAGAACTTGTAAACTTTAACTCTTACTAAGAGTTATTTAATGACCTATCAAGTCTCGTTATGGCATTAAACTTAGATAACCATTAGTGGATCCTACTCAATCTTTATGGAATAGTGGGATAGACACATTATGAAAGTGGAAACGCAAGGTACCTTGAGGATTTATAAAGATTTGGAAGACATTCAATGTATTGGAGAATTTTTGAGCTATCAACTATGTGTTCAAAGAACACTTATTTAAAATAAAAGCATGAAAACAACAAAATGGGAAAACAAATTATGAAAACAAAGAAAGAAAACAAAACAATATGGAAAGGGAAACAAACTAACTACATTAATGAAGCATCTTTATCTCCCTCCTAGATCAAAAGCAGAATTTCTAAATTCTCTTTCATGACAAGCTAGCTTATGTTGCCATACAAGTGATCAAATTGGGTATGGATTTGGTGAATTGCCCTCAGTGTATGCCTCCTTGATTTTCCTACATTCAAGTGAGTCTGAGTCAAACATGCTTCCAACATATATAGACTCTTCTTGTTCTTGGAAGCTCATCAAATATCTGCTCTTGATATTGGCATGTCTTACTAGGAAATCAATTAATGACTTAATTCCTTCTACTTCAAACTTTGGTTCTACTACATGATCATCCTCCTTAATAAATTCAAAATTACCAATATCTTGAAATGATAATTCTGAAAGTTTGAAAAAAATTTGCACATGTAATTGAGGCTCAAAATTGTTCTGCTCATCTATAACCGATTCACAACTATCTTGAAAAATGGTATAACCAAACTCAATGATTTCAAACAAATCATTTAAATCATGGTCCATGAATTGTCCATGTTCCTCCTCATCATCTTGCAAAGTAAGAAGAAAGTCAGAGATTATTTCTTCTTCATCAGGGGTCAAAATGTATGCTTGTGATTTCTCACTAGGAACTTGGAATTCATAAGAGACCCGAGGATTAATAGAAGAGGTATCTTTTGACTTTTCTTCCTCTATAACATTTGGAATTCTATGATCTTCATCAAGTATAATGTAAGTGCCTAGACCAATGGAGTCATAATTTCCATATGGGTCACTTTGCATCATAGCTAATAAATGATCATTTTCTTCTTCTTGATTATACCCAGTCCATTCACCTAGCTCTTTGACAAAGACCCTCTCTTCTTTATTCATCATAGCATGGGCTACTTCTGACTTTGTAGTGATCTCATTAGTGATGTGATCTTTATATAATGGTTCAAACAATATCTTCATTTTTGAACCATATTTGGTTCTTAAGATGAGATGAGACTGATCAAGGGACATATATCCCCCTATTTTGGTTGTAAAGTCTCTTAACAAACATAAGCCAAAAATAGGAGGTATATATATCACTACTACATCTTGATTTAAAATTATATTAAGACAAGCATATAATTGTAATTGGAGTTGTTCGATTCTCCCTATGGTTTGTACTACTTTGCCATCTAGCTATATGACCCCTTTAGTGAGTGGTTCATACTTAATCTCTAAAGCATTAGCTATCTGTTTGGGCATTACTGTAGTACTAGCCCCTGAATCAATCATTGCATTATGCAGTAGTTTCTTGCCAACTATTAAAGTTAAATAGAAGGGATCCAGTTTGGATTTACTTACCTCTATTGTATTATTCACCAAGGCTATTGTCTGCAGATGGACTGTATCTTTGAGTTTTTCTTTTCTAGTAGGTCCTTCTTTGGTAACAGTACCTTTGAGCACTACTTGGCCTTATAGAGCTTCTTGTAGTAGTGTCTTCTATTTAAGAATAGCCAATATATCCCTTATTGATACTTGTGTTGGAGTCTTTTTCAATTGATCCATCATATTTATTGGTCCTAGAGTCTAAGCATTTTGAAAATAAGGATATCTTGTTTTTTCCTAAATTTGGGTACGAGTCCCTTGATTTTGCACCGGTTGAGGCACTTCTTGTCTGACAGCAGTTTTCTTTGTCCTTGAAATGGAGGATCCTCCATGACTTGATTGTTTACAATCTTAGGCTATTCCACCATCCTTTTCTTTGATCTGGTGTAATAATCAGATTACACCACTAGTTTTTTGGAGGTAGCTACTTCATTCAAGAAAACTGATTCTTCATCTTCAACCCATGAGAAAAAAACATGTTCTAGGGTTATTTATTCCTCTTATTGCAAGGACATCCCTTGCATCTAATCCAGTAGGACTGAATTTTGCATATCAAGAGACTAGTAGGATTGATTATCCTTGAAACTTGCAAACTGACTATCCATTCTTATTTACTCTACCACCTTTTGTTGTAGATTACCCATAGGAGAATCTCTAAGTGCATGAGCATTGTTGCAAGGGAAACACCAGGCATTAGTGTTATCTACATAGCTATTTTGCCCTAGAACAATATCCCTATTTGAATTGTGAGGAATAGTTTATGAGGGGGTGGGGACTATAACCAATTGGTTTGTTGGCTGATGATTAGTTTGTCTCAGAGGACTCTGATATTGGTTTGACTAAGATGAAAATCTATTTCCTTGATATCCTTGATATGGGGGCCTAGAGAAAGTATTCTGTTATTTTTTTATATTGATTAGCTCATTAGAAAATGTCCTTAGGATATTTTTGATATCATCCAGCTCAGATGACTGAGTGGGGACAATTTATTTAGCAGATGGTTGAGGGTAAGTGTACATAGACATAGGTGGGCTTATAGATTTAGGAACTTCTTAGGATAATGGCAAGGAAATTTCTTGGAACATGAGCATGGGAGGCCTTGGAGGTAATTTTCCAGCATCTATCAAATTGTTCTCAGCTCTGACCACATATTCATAAGCCTCTGGCAAAGTGTGTCCTCCATGTGACAGAATCATAATAGATATATCTGAATTCAAAGCCTTAAGATAAAACACTATGGCCATACCTGGTAATGGTCTAGCTATAACAGGGATTTTGTCCCATGTTTTTTGAAATCTGGAATTGAAGTCAGTCATGGCTTTTTGTGGTCCCCTTTGAATGGTGATTAACTATTGTAACAAAGAAGACTTATCACCCTTCTCTGAAAATCTCTTAAAGAAAAGATCTTAAAATTGATCCCATGTAGATATGGTATTTGGGGTCAAAGACCTATACTATTCTAAAGCTTTCCCTTTAAAAGAAGCTGCTAGTAATCTTATGGCCACATTTTGCTGTGTGACAACATGTATAACACAGACATCTGATACATCATGCAAATTCTCTTTAGGTGTTTTAGAGTCTTGCCCACTAAATTTGGGTAAAGCTTTTAAGGCATTCACTGGGATAGGGTCCCAAGTGTCTAGTGGTATTGGGAGAATTAAGGGACTACCAGTATTTCAGCTTGCATAATTTCTTGGGGGTATAGGGGCTCCCATATTTGATCTTGGTATTGATACAAACTAGTTGGTTCTTCTTCTTGGACTTGTTACCAAAGGTGGCAAAAGAATACCTAGATTTGTAGTAGATTGTGATCTGGTGACTAGTCCAGAGGTATGACTTCTCGTAGCTCTTTAGTTCATGCGATCTTGAAAGAGACTTCAAGATTAGTCCCATCAGGCATGCCAAAAATTGTTGAGGATTTAAAATTGTGCTTGATTCTAATCAACAACAATGGGAAGTTTCAAGATATGGGACTTACATCTTGAAACAACCTCTAGATTTTAGAGAAGCTAGCTCTTCTTTAAATTGAGTAGATACTGGGAAAAGGGATAGGAATTTAAATATGAAACGTAATGCAAGAAAGAAAATCTAATCTATGGTGATGCACCTAAATGTAATTCAACCTTAATCTTGAGCACAATGAGGCTATATGTAGGATTCATTTACATTTAAGATCAAATAAGTGCATGATCAATGTAAAAGATTGAAACAATAGAAACAGAGGCTCACAACATAGACTTATTTTACTGAGATATAGAAAATGTCAACAAAGGCATAGGGTTAAATCTTCTTATTTGAATTCTCCAATCACATAAGAAGCACAAAAACATGTACAGTTATGTAAACCTTCTAACTCAATAAAATGAGACAAAAGCAAATGACATTCCTAATCACAGCTCTAGAAAATCTACAGTCTAGATTACTTTTGCAAATGACATAGATAATATCAACAAAGGCATAGGGTTCAATCTTCTTATTTGAATCTTCCAGTCATAAAAAGGTGCAAAAACATGTACAATTATATAAACCTTTCAACTCAATAAAATGATACAAAAGAAAATGATATTACTTAGCCACAGGTTTAGAAAGTCTAAACTTGTTATAATAATTATCTCTTAGAGATTCTCTCTGATAATTGATCTCTCTGATAATGGATTCTTTTTTTTGGTGATATCTGCACCCTTATTTATAGCCTCAGATTCACTCTAGATTGTCTACTTGTTCTCAATATAATGGCCCAAATCAAATCTTCCATAACTGAATGTGTCTAACAAAAGATATCTTATAGATTCTAGAATACTTCATCTTTTGGCAGTTCATTGGCTGAAATAGATTACAGGATGCTCCCTTTTCTTGAATGCTAGGTGACACTTAGCCAATTTCCTCTTATTACTTTAGCAAACACTAAAGGATGACACTTGTCATGTTCTGTAGCACCTATTGAAGACACGTGGCACTTTTTGTGTAAATTATACTGTTTTGTGTCTTTGCCCAGCCATGTTATGCCTTTGACACTTGTCGCTATCCGCTTCCTCAAAAATGCAATTAGCTTAAAAGAAAACAAGATTCATGGCATTTCTTACCCGAGAAACTTTGAAAAGGAGCATAGGATAGGTGGCAATCTCCACTGCTCTTTAGCTATACTATGGAAAAGTTTAGGACACATGTTAGGCCCTTACAGATGGTGACACTTAGCAGCTTCCACAGACTTCTTAGAAATAAAACCCAGGACCCACCATAGTCTTTAATCAAAATGAAACACAAAGAAGATCTTTTGAATGGTGAGATGTGGTGGCTTATGTTGCTTCTGGGAAGATACGTGGCATCTTCCACTGCTTCTAGAAAGATACGTGGCATATTTTGTTACTTCTGGGAATGGATTAGAAAGGGCTTGGTAGATGACACTTGGTAGCCTCCAATTGAATGGTTGGTTGCACCTTACTGCCTTCTCAAAGGGCACTTGACCCTTTGGTTTTTTGGGATGCTCCTTTGAACTACTTGATTGTACTAAGCCATTGAACTGAAAATGGTTCAATGGTTCATCACTGCGTGTTATTTACACATGAACCAAGGCATTGAACTAAAAATATTGAACCAAGGCTTTGAACCAAAAATTGAACCAAGGCATTGAATTGAACACATTTCAGATGCTAACACATGGTGACTTCTACTCTCTTTAGCTAGGATACGTGGTAGCTTTCATCACTTTTAGAAGAGCAACATTGAGACCTTCTGCTATTGCCACTTGATGCTTTCCACCTGATCTCGATACTTAGATTTTGAAACCTTCCACTACAAAGAGATAAAATGTGAGTGTCGATATATAACCATAGATGCTGACACTTGGCACATTCTAATGAGCTGCTATGATACATGTGGCACATTCTAACTAACTCATAAAAAGTATGAAAGGTGCCTCAGATGATGACATTTGGCATTTTTGCTTGAGAAAGGATGCCTCGGTCGATGACACTTGTCTACTTCCACTTGATTTCAACACTTAGGCAAAATGAATCAAAAAGAAAATAGAGCCCGTGCTCTATATCATGACTTCACCATCTCAGACCAATGAATGTGAGGACAAAATTTGGCAGTGCGCAGCTAAAAAAATAGGATGAAATGTAGAGTAATTTATAACTCTACAAATACCTTTACCTTCATTTTTTAGGATAATCACAAAAAGTCTCTTGACCTCTATTTTGGGTTTTTAGGGAAACTTCCCTAAACTCAGTCTTCTACATTCCCAACTTGGTTTCACATTCCTTATTTCTCTTTTGACATCTTATGTGAGTTTTTCATGGATTTTTTATCATACCAAGACTTTAATTAGATATAAATCTAATTCAATATCTTCATACAAACATTATAGTCCCCTACTCAGCCACATATAGGTGAGTATTTTGTGCACAAATAGTGAGTTGAACATGAACAATATGAAAACCTTACATGAATATGAACTTTGATTCTTTCATCCAAAATACTAATACACATTTAGTATTTATAATAATTTGGAAGACATGTCAAGCTTTTCAACCCCAATAATGACATCATCAATGGTTGTAGGTGGATGTTTTGGTTGTGTGTGGATAGTGAGGGTATGAAGTGTGGTAAAACATGATGGAAAATGTCTTAAAAACAACTAAAAATGCATTTCCAACCCTAAAAAACATGACCTGTATTCTTGGACACATTGAAACTAAATTCAACACACCTTTTCAACATGGAAATCACTTGCATATATGTGGAATAGAGAAATCACAAACATCAAATGATTTTTTTATCATGGTGAATATGTTTGGGACCACATTTTCACCTTTTAAAAACATTTAAATGGGTGCCATAAAACATATAACGGATTGGGCAAATAGAATACCCTGATTATCATTCCATGAACAACTTAATCAAGTCTATATAGGTGATTTCAAGTGAAACTAAGTATGAAGTTGATAATGGAGGAAGAAAATCTTAAAAATTACTCAGTAGATGACATGATGGAATAAAAACATGGAATGAGGTGAAAATATTAATTTTAGGCATGTGGTACATCCTTTTCCATTCACACAAAACCTTTGTAAAAGACTAATTTTTTGGAACAAAGTAGAAATGACTGTAACTTCACTCCTTCACTCCTCCTTGCAAATTGAGCTAGTTGGCTCATAAAATAAAATACAAAAATGAAACTGATCATGGATTAAATTATGTAAGGGATTCAACATCATCTAGAACCAATATTAGTAAGTGAATTGTATGGAATTTCACAAACAAGATCAAAACTTGCAGGGTGCATAGATTAGTGAGTAGATTTGAAATGTCAAGTTATTAGGAATGGTTCATAAAAATTAGACCACCATTACTCTAAAACAAAAAATAAAATGGAATATGAATTATTCTATATTACACCCCCAAGATAATTTTTCCTAAACCCCCTTATGCTGATCATACCAAGTACAAATCTATAGGTCAATTTTGCTTGCCAAAAAAGGTGAAAAAGAGTAGAATGGTTTTGTCATTAAAATTATAATTCAAAATCATTTCAAACATGGAGATAAGCATGGGGAATCTTAAGATTCACATTTCAATCTTTTCCAAATGTCACACTTCCCAGAGAGGTTGTATAAGTGCCATTTTCTTCTCTTTTCACTACAAAACTTCCTTTCCTTCTATATAACCTACCATATTTTAGTTTTTTAGTTAGTTAAGACTTATAATGACACATGGGGAATTAAATCATCTTTTTTAACCTTCACATTTCCCAAAAAACTTGTATAAAGCATTAAATTCACCCTTTTGACCCCTAAAATGACTCAAAATGACATGTTGGCTGATGAAAATTATGAGCAAGGCTAATATATCATTGAATAAAATTAAATGAAATATGAAACAAGTCATGAAAAGATATTATTCCCAAAAAAACATATATAATACTATTTTTTTTCCTAAGGGTGCCCTAATTTGACCTAAGAGTCAAATTTGGTCAACAAATTGGTGACTCATAGGGGTAGTATGCCTGTTATACTAAGGACCAATAGCCTTATCCTATTCTAGGCCAAGGGAGTCAATGAATTATTAAATAAAAATAGAAATGAATTGCCTAAAACACACAAAATAAGCACAATAGTCCAAATAAATACAAGATAAATCAAGAGATAATACAAACTCACACATGTGCATAAGCACTTAGGGAATACAAGGAAAATAACAAACTATGTACAAAGAGAGAGGAGAACCTTAGTAATAATTTTTGAGCTATATCCCATTGACTAGGATATGAAGCTCTTATCCATCCATATTTGAGAGCTGGAAAGCATTTTGTTGCTTACATTTGGTGATAACATAAGGCCCACTCCACAAAGCATCAAACTTCATGTGTCTTCCAGGCTTAGACCTATCTTCCTCCCATTTTAGAACAATGTATCCCTCTTTGAAACTCTTTGGCATTGATTTCTTATCAAACCATATCTTTGTTTTATTTTGGTGAGCTCTCATAGTTTACATAGATTTATCTTGTCTTCTCAAGCTCCATCAACTCACACAACATGAATTTTATTCTTTCATTCTCCATTAACTCCAACTGATAAGTAAAGTCCAAGGCTGGTAACTTTTGTGAAATAGGTAACCTATCTTCTCTCCCATAAACAAGTGTGTATGGTTTGTTTTTAATGGATCTTTTTGGGGTGATCTTATCAGCCTAAAGAGTTGCCTACAACTTAGAATGACAAGTCCTTTGGTTCTCCTTCATTGTTCTCTTTATGATCCTAATTAGATTTTTGTTGGTGGAATCAGCTAGTCCATTCCCTTGTGGATAATAGTTGGATGATGTAATAAGATAGATTCCATGTTTCAAATTCCATTCACTTGTATTCATCCCAAGGAAAGCCAATGCATTATCTAAAATTATAGTTGAAGCAATTCCAAACCTTGTCACTATGCCTTCATAGAAGACTAGAACTAAAATTTCATTTTATTCCTTGAGAGAAATAACCAATACCCACCTTGTAAATTAATCTATAGAAGTCAACACCCATTTATGGCCAGCATTAGAAGGTGGGTTGATTAGGCCTATGAAATCCAAACTCCATTTCATAAAGGGTTGATCAACTTAAATTAGATGAAGGTGCAAGGAAATAAGCTTTATTTTACCATCAAAGAGAGCACACTTTTGACACTTCCTTACCCAATCATGGGTATATTTGAACAAACTAGGACAAAATTATCCATCTCTCATAATCCTAGTAGTTATGGTTCTTGGAGAAAAGTGACCACCAGCTGATCCATCATGAAACTGAAGAAAATTTTTCTCAATTTGATTAGATTCAATACACATTAATAACACACCTAAGAATTAATTCATAAACAAATCTTCATCAACAAGTACATAAGGAATGGATTGCAATATAAATTACCTTCTTCTATCTCTATTAAGGCCTTGTGGACACTCACCAATTTGGATAAAATGGATCATATCTTGTGTCTAACTCCTCATTGATGAAGATCAGTTATCATAGGGTTATCATGAAGTACTAAAATAACCTCCTTTTTTGCTTCAAATTTGAAGCAAGATGCTCACATAACCCCTTCCCTTTCACTAGCTTGGTTGTCTTGATTTATACATCACACTCCATCACTTTTATGATCCAACCATCCCTTTTCTCATTCAAATATCTACTCAAAATGAGTTATTTGACACTAGGATGAGGTACCAACATGTTAATCTTGTTGTTAGATAACATATGCATATTATTCTTTAGACTTTTGATAACTAAAAGTACTTGCTTCTCAACATAGGTGTATCTTACCTCATATCCTTCCAAACCTTGACTAAAAAAGTAAATAGGATGCTCCAAGTTTTCTTCATTTGATTGAGTAAGCATGAAAGAGATTTACCTCCTCATTTCCAAAGGTATAGTGAAATCCTTTGAGAAATTAGGACTTGCAAGAGTTAGAACCTAGGCAATAGCTTATTTAATCTCTTAAAAATTTTGTTTCCTTATTCTAATCCAAATGAAATTTTCATCTTTAATTAACATAAAGGTTAGAGGCTTGACTAAATTAGCAAAATCAGGGATGAACCTCCTTATGGAATTAATTTTTTGAAAGAAACTTTTCAAACCTTTCTTGTGTTTGCGTAAATCCAATGCCAATATTTTACTCACCCTTTTAGGATATATGGATAGGCCATTCTTTGAGAAAATTTTTCCTAAATTTTTTTCTTCATGGATAGAAAAAACAAACTTCTTTTGGTTAAGAGAGATTCTAAACTTTTCACATCTCTCAAAAATATGCCTAAGGTGATTCATGTGATCCTTTGCATCCTTATAAACACTATGACATCATCAAGATACACCAACATAATGTCATTTATTAGTCCTTTAAAATCCATATCCATTGCATGTTGAAATATATATCCAACATTAGACAAGCCAAAAGGCATGTTCTTATAAGTATATATGCCCCATTTAGTAGTAAAGGTTGTCTTATATTGGTCACTTTCCTTCACCAAAATTTTATTATACCCAGAATATCCATTAACGAGATAAAACCTTTCACTACCTACCAATTTTTTTTTCAAAATTTTACATGGAAGAAAGAGGATAATGGTCCTTCAAGGAAACTCTATTCAAGTCCTTAAAGTCAACACACAACCTGATTTCCCCATTCTTCTTCCTAATAGGGACTAAGTTTGCCAACCAAGATGAAAGCTTAATAGGAAAGATGATTTTTGATTCAATAAAATTAGTGAGTTATTTATTTATGAGAGTCTCAATATTATGATTTATTAGCCTTTGTCTTTACTTGATAGGCTTGACATTCTCATCTAGCTCTATGGTATTATTGTTAATCAAGAGTGTGCCCTTGTGAGAAAGTGTGCAAGTCCTAACTCCTATTTGAATATGGAATCTCTCCAAAGTTTGGGTGATGTTATAAGGGAGATAATATCTAGAGATTTATTTTTACTTTTGTGATCTCACTAAAAATTAATTTTAAGCTAATATATTTACTGATTATGACAAAGAAAAGGGTGTAAAAGATAATGAAAATGGATGAAACTTGAAATGAAAGGTGATGTACCATTTTTTTTTTTCAATTCAAATTATTTTAGTGACACTTTTATGAAATATAAAATATTATACACACATTCACTACACCCAAGTAATATTTCTACATCAATATTTCACAATAAGGACCTTACAAACTCAATTCATGAAAAGAAAGACTAAACTCACATCTAATATATGAAATTAAACTTGATATGGAAACTTATAATAAATTTTACAACATAAATAATATATAATAAAGGTACAAAACCATATATAACCAAGTAAAACCATTATTTCACTAGGTTATATCAATGGCCATCACATACACTTCACTAGAAAGGACCTAAAAATGGAGGAATTTTGCTTTTCATTTCTCTAAAAAAGTTGAATAATTTTTTTTGTAGCCTTTAGGAATAATCCAAATATAAATTTTTCATCTTAAATTATATAAAAAATAATACATATAGTAAATAAATGCTTGGATACAAAGCAACCCTAAAGTAGGGGACCCCAAACATGGTCAAATGGCTCCTCCAAAAATGATACATGACATTTTTAGCTTCTAAAATATTGGCCATACATAAAGTGGAATTTAAAATAAATTATAAAAAAATTATGGGTATTATTTTACTCATCATTATGTTTTTTCAAGCTTATAGCACTTAGAGAGTGCCTATATTCTTACACCTACCCCTAGATTTTAGCCTTCTTGTCTCCCTTGATGAAAAAGTCTCTTTCATGGATGTAGGAATTAAATTAATTTAAATTATTTGATTTTAAACCTTCTCTATGCTAATTAATGATGCTATAACACTTGGAAATATTTGGTTATAAGGCTCCTTCAACAAATTGACTTTGTCTTGCACATGGGCATTTAGAAGAGGAAGAGTCCTATTTGCACTTGTTGGAGACATTTTCTAAAGCATAATTTCATTATAATTGTTCATTGAAATATTAATACCTTTAATATATATTTAAATATCCTTATTCAACTTTACAAGTCTTTGTAATAGGCTATATACACCTATTTAGCCTTCAAAAACCCTCAAAAGGCTCATTTTTCACCAAGGCATAAAAGGTAGAAAGTGAATTTTTTATCAAGTTTGATTCAAGCCAGAATGTATCCTCCACAAATGATTATAAAGGGAATTAAAAACCTGGTTCAAGGAAATTTTATGCATCAAACACTCAGCAAGACCTAGAACAACACCAAAAACATGCATTTCCCATGTATTACTTGTAGCCCTATTTTCCTGAAAAGCTTCTTGTCTGGGGGAAACTAGAAGTGATAATTCAAAATTAATACTTATTACACATAAAAATTTATCTTACCAAATCTCCATAAAAAATTTCATGTCCAAACTCTAAGATTTGGTATGCTTTCTATCCCATTTAGCTTGTTAAATTAGCACTTTTAGCCCTAAAAGAGAAAATTTTAATTTGGGAGCTCATATAGGTGAAAAACCTCAAAAAATTGTTTTATTAACTTTTATCATCCCCCCCCCACCACCAAGCTCCATGTCAATTTTTGTGGTCTGAAACCACCTAGAAGTACCAAAACCATGAAATAGCCTTTGGAAGCTTGTCCTTTGAAGGTATTTTTTGGCTGGCCCAAAAGAATGAAATAATTTGGCCACTTCTAGATGGATTTTTATATATTTTTTAGTTTTATTAGGTAAAAATAGTCTCAATATTTCCTTAAAATTTATTTTCATATTTTTGTGATCCTTGGAACATTCATTTTATCTCAAAAATATAAAAATTACTATTTTTTCCCAAATTCATACAAGTGAAGGTACAACCAAAAAACATGTGAAGGACCATCTAAGAGTACCCTAAAATCTCTGGTTGGTTTCATGATGTAACTATTCCATTTGGTGTGGTATTCAACTCAATATTGTCAAACTAGTCCTTAACAAGGGTATGTAAGGGTTTTAGGGCAGTTTTTGGTCTTAAAGTTGGTTCATAAAAGTTAGACATCCAAAATATAGAAAAATCCGACAAAACTGATGTTTAGGGACCCTGATAACATCTCAAAATTCCTTGGGAAACCATGTAAGGCCTCGTGTGAGATATGAGTTATGAAACTTGCCAATTCGAGCTTATTTTCACCATTTTACTAATTAAGTGAGCTTTCTGAGCCAAAAATGGCTTCTCCAAGGTTTCTCATGCATTAAAAAGGAAATTAAAACCTTTTTATTCACCTTATAAACAAGATATAGTAGGTTTGAATGCTCACTATAAGCTGTAAAGGAATTTGAGATCCTATTTAGCTTTAAGGACTAGCCATGTCTAATAAGCCTATCTATATGTTTAAGCCAAAAATGGTCTATTTGATGCCTTAAATACATTTAAATATAATTTAAACCTTTGTTTTTACCTCCCAAAAAAGTCTCAATCATTTAGAATAATCACCAAAATCTAGAAGTGATGGTGAACCTCCTAATGACTTTAGGTCTCCTCAAAACCTTTAGGTCTAACAGCAACTTCAAGGCTCAAAATGACATTTGATGGTTTTATTTTTCACTTGGTAGATCAAAAACACCTTTTTTCACCCCATACACATGTTCCAATATCTTGTAAAACTCACTTCAAAATAGAAATGACAATGCTTTCTTAGTTGGGCCTTAGGCTTGTACTTTGCCTAATAGGCATGTCTGCAACTTTAATGCTCTAGGCCTCCCTATCTAGTTTCCTTAATTTTTACTTAGTCTCTCATTTTTTTATTTGTGCCCCTTAGTTTATAAAAACCTCTTGAAATATCTCTTTATATTTTGGACACTCCATTTTAGTCTTATTCCTCAAAACTGCCAAGGTTTGTGCATGGGAAAGTGCCCCTATCTGAGACAAAATAGTGGGTACTTTCCCTATCTTTCTAGGAAAAAAATCATATTATGAGTATCTAAAGGTATTAGTGACTCTATATACAATAACTCAGCTCTTTTTCATCTCATATGACCCCTCAAAACTTCAAATTCCAAGATAGGTTATTAGATAAAAGACTATGTGTAGGAAATGTCAAGATAGACTATGTTTGCATCCTTAGGGCTCTCTTTTGCTTGCTATATACCTGATACTAAGATGATAAACATGGTTACCAGAGATATATATGTTTTCACTAAGTTTAAAATCTTTACCAACTACATTTGCACCTTAGACTGCACTCTTACTCAGTTAGGCCTAAGTGTTAACTCTACCCTACTTACATAGAAAAGTGAGCCTATGAGGAGTATTTCATGCATGAAACCTATATACAAAGTCACTTGGATTTTATATAAACACCATTGAACATTTAATATTAATCTTGAACCATAATCTCGATAATGTCACTTGTACCATAATCTTGAACAAAGTCACTTGTAGGTGAGAATGTGTATTTCGATTTAAAATAGTTCATATGAACTTATGTCATATTATATGATCATGATCAGTACTTTATACCCAATTCTCATATGCATATACACTTGGAACCTACCCAACTGAGCTCCTTGTTTTGACTATGTCAATCCCTTCTAGACCCTACCGTAGGTCACTTTTTCTCATATTTGGACCTTGTAAATGGTTTCTAATCGTTATTTTTAGTTTTTAAAATTTTCTTAATATTACTTATAATACTTCTAAGATCATTTGATAGGTATTTGACTTTACTTGTACCCTCTTTCAAGCATTTTAGCCTCCAAACTATGTCCTCTATTTTACCTGAGAAACCCTACCTATATGACCCCTGTGGATGTTCATGTGTATACTTAGGTCTAAAAGCAATGTAAAATACCCTATTTTTCCTTTTTAGGTATCTTAAAAATCATGTGTCAATTCAAAAAAAACTTATACCCTTATAACACAAGAATGTCATGCTCTTAACTCATTTCTTGTCCAAGTCAGACAATGTTAGCTGTAGGTATGTGTG
This sequence comes from Torreya grandis, assembly GCA_037957365.1. NCBI lineage: Eukaryota > Viridiplantae > Streptophyta > Pinopsida > Cupressales > Taxaceae > Torreya > Torreya grandis. The sequence continues at coordinate 1,822,389 of JARHVA010002218.1, read as the reverse complement.
CAAGATTTTGTGGAGACATAATAAACTCATTTATATTTAATGGTAACCTATAAAGACACTATAATATTCATTAGAGTGATCATGTATTACATCACTAGGTTTGTGATTCCATTTGGCCTTGTCTGTATCTATACTCACCAAACTAAGCACCTCTTCTTATAGGACCGAGAAACCCTATTTTCTAATCCTTGTAGGTGTTGCTCTCTACCCTCTTAGCTGAGTGTTGAGGTAATATTTATTGATGTGATTATTTTATACCTTTTTGACATCATATATATATTTTTAAATCTCTCTATGATCCTATCCATCTCATAACTTGCACTAAGATAGTGATTTTCTTCACTTAGCACTAGTTGTATGTAAGCCAAACAGGTGGTTATAGGTGTGTATAGATGAGGATCCTTGAGCCATGGAGTGTCATGAATATTTATCCATTTCACTATAATGATATATTGGTGACTCATTCCAAAATCCTCCTTCTCAAATAATTTTTGACCTTTGAATCATAATTAGAAATAATTCTTCTATGGCACTGTCAACACATGAGAAAAAAACACAGCTCAAGGTGTGTTTCATGACTGTTAGCTACCATGATAATGGTTTAAGATCACAAAATCTTGAGTTATTATGGAGCTATTGTGAATGCATAGTTCAAATTAATGAACATTAGTTTACTTATGAACATAAGTTTCCTTATGACCATCTAACTTGGAGTTTCAGTCTCAACCTCTTAAATACACATAGTTCAACCTTGATTTACCTTCAAACACAACTGTAGATGGTCATTTTTAAGTTGTAGGTCTATCCATGTGTGAGGTATAGGTGGAGGTGAATGGTATAAACATCTAAATAAATATTGAAATGAATAAGTGACACTTATCATTTCATAATACCTCAACCACATGTGTATGCCTTCCAATGACCTTTTTGAACCTTATTCTCTCTAATCTTCTATACACTAACCTATTTGTCCTTATTTGGAATGTATATCATGAAATCACTAGTCCATATAACTATCACACATAGGTTTAATGTCTTATCTTCACCAATGATCATGAAAATAATATACAAGTTTGAAGTTTCCTCATATCACACATAGGCCCATACTCCTTGCTATATGAACTTCATTATACAAATCACCTATAGGTGAAGGTGCTCTATGTTAGTCCTTATTTCATGCTTAAAGATCCTTTTTTCAATTTTTAGGATTGACTCCAACCCATTTTAATCCACCTTAATTTTTGAAAACTTGTGATGAGACCAATCATTCCATATCATTATACATCTCTAACATGTTCTCATGCTTTGAACCTTGTAGCTTACCCATTTTGGGCCTAAATGAGGCTATAGTTATCATATGGGTGGCCAAGAACATTTTACTTCATACCTTTCAATGTGTTCCTTGAATTATTAGTCCAAATTCAATAAATAAAAATAACTAAATGTGGACAACATATTCATAATGCATAATCCATCTTCAAATTCCATTGGAAAGCTTTATTACTAGAGATGTTACTAAAATATGATGGTGAAAGTATGCATAGAATAGGGGCTCTAGAACAACATGCTCATTTGACCAAACCCTTCCTTATTTTGGCAATATGTTTCCATTACATGAGGACTATAAAATAGAGATATTTAAAGTGATCAAGAATTCAAGATGACTGAGTATAAAAATATTCAAAATGTTGTAGGGGCTCTATTTGCAAAGTTTAAGGTAATCAGCCCCTAAAACTCAATTCCTCAATTTCAGACATGGCTCCTCAAGACTAATGTTTCTTCATGGCCACACCATTTTTATTATAGTATATTCATCACTTTAGGAGCTTAATGGAAGGTCTAGAACATATTTTAAAAACAATATACAACCCTTTTCAATGTATTCATGAAGCACACTTATAGGTGTCTTGAAAGATGCATGATGGTAAGAATGATAGATGAGTAGTGTACACCTTGATTGGGCCTTCCATCAAAAATAGACCTAAAAATTATTTCAAAAGGATCTATAAAAACATTGAAAGAAATTGAAACCATTCAAAACCTCATTTATCATACTTAGTCTCCTTTGAGTGGCCTGTAGAAGGCATTTTAGTATTCTCCTAGTCTTATTCAAGGCTTGACATTGGCAACCTTGCCTTACTAAAGTGTCTTAAATCACCATGTTATTTGAGATTATTTTTTGAGGCCATTAAATTTATCTCACACCACCTCATAACCCACTGAAATCTAAAATTAACATCATAAAATGCATTTGTACCCTGTTGAAAAAACTAATTCAGCTTAAACCCTCCCAAAGGAGATTTACTCAAAATGGAAACTTATTAACTCTTATTTAAATAAACAAGGTTTTTAATGATTTATAAAATTAAATTATAACCTATAAAGATGATAAAAATGATGAAAAACCCATATTGTCTTTCAAAATTGTTCTAGGAGATCACATAGAAAAATAGTGAAAGGAATGATGTTTCATGCTATAAGTTCCTTCCTAGAGAGAGCCATAAACTAATAAAAATATTAAAAGGAGAATAATGACCCATTAAAACATTACCCAAAATTTTTTATCTTTATCTTTTACTGAGGCTGAGAAATAGGCCCAAGAATAGACCCCTCTCGGATGCATAGGCTATAGTGACATGTTGTCACTCTTAACAATTGTTCATAAATATGTAAAAAATAATAAACTAAATAATGAATATAATTTAAATATTACATATACCCCTAAAAATTTCCAAATTTTTATATCCCAACTCTCTCTCCTCTTCTTGTATTGAGCATTTGAAAACTACCCTTCTAGGCATGCAAGAAAAGGTCAAAATTGGAGTGAAGTTGGATTTTTTTTTTTCATCTATAAATAATTATAAACAATTTATATAACCTTATAAATAACCCACAAATCCTCCATGATACTTATATCATAAAAATCCTTTGAATACCGAAGTGAATGCCTCAAAAAGGCTTGTTTTTACACTAAAAGTTCTATTTTTACCAAGGATATATGAATGGAATGATATAAAATGTTTTCCAAAGTATACCACATGTCTATTGAGGTGAATAAACATATAATAAATATTAATTATGATTATATACTATCAAAACCTTCTCTGAATAACACAAAATGGTCAAATTTTTATATAAAAATAAGTCATAGAATTAGTCTAGAATGTGATAAACCTAATTATTAATTTTTTAAGGAATTTAATGACCTTGAAACACATTATTACACTAATAAAGGCATTATAGACTCCTCACACCATTGTAAATGGCTTGAAAAGGCCAAAAAAAGACTAGAAAACACAAGACAAGTGAAGGAAAAGATCTCAAATCACCTAAATAACCTTAGGATGTATTAACCATGGCTTCTTCAAGGACTTTTCAAGACCAAATACTGATTCACAAGACAAAAAAGAAAGATGTGAAAAGTTTTAAATGGTAGGGGTGACAATTTGACCTGTGAGATCAAAACTGTCAACATTTTGGTGACTCAATTGGGAAGCATGCCTGTTATGCTTGAAAACCAGACCATATACATTAAATTTGGACTAAAAATAAAAGAAAGGAAAAATCTGATCCATTAATATGAGTACAACTTTTGATTTTAAATAAGATAACTCATTCCCTTAAAATAAGAAGGGAAACACACAAAATAAGAAAACTAACTAAACAAAGCAAATATGCAAACAAAGCACTTATTTGGGACCAAAAAAAAAAACTAGTGTTCTTTAACACCACCTGAAGTAAAATAAACAAACTATGTACAAGAAATTTAGCTCTTCAGTAGAAATGTTTTAGATGTATCCCATCGACTGTGATTAGAAGTTCCTCACAATCCATCTTTGCAAGCTAGAAGGCATTGTGGGATTTGTAGCTGGAGATTGTGTATGGGCCACTCCAAAGGGAATCAAACTTTGTGTGACTTCATAGTTTATCTCTATCCTAAGTCCACTTGAGGACCAAATCTCCTTCTTTGAAATTTTGTGAAAAATCTCCTTTGTCAAAAGCTCTCTTCACTTGTGCTTGATGAAATTTTATGGCTAGCATGGACTGATTTCTTATCTCTTCCAATTCAATAATATTTTCATACCTGATCTACATAGGCTCATTCTCTAACAAATCAAGTTGATGAATTAGTTCTAAAACAATAAGCTTGAGATAAATGGGAAACCTTTGTTGCTTACCATATACCAACTTGTATGGAGAGTTGGTTATTGATCTTTTGTAGGTGATCCTATCAACCCATAGACCCGAATTCAAATTGAGATGCCATGGCCTCTGATTGTATTCAATAGTCATTATTATGATCTTCAATAGGTTCTTATTTGTGTACTTATCAAGGCTATTTCTTTGTGGATAATAGTTTGAGGAAGTGCTAAGATAAATTCCATGTTAGACAACACATTGCCTGATCTTAGTTCCCATAAAATTCATTACATTATCATAAATAATATTTGAAGGAGCTTTAAATCTAGTAAGCAAACCTTCAAAGAAATATATAACATTGGTTACATTTGATTCTTTTAATGCCACTACTTCTATCCAATGTGTGAAGTAATATATAACAATTAGTATCCATTTATGTCCTAAACTTGAAGGAGGATTTATGAGGCCAATAAAGTCCAATCCCGATTGGATAAAGGGCTGATCCATTGTAATTAGGTAGAGAGGTAAAGCTGTAAGTTTTACTTTCCCTACAAACATAGCACACTATTTTCATTTCCTAACCCATGCATGGCAATCACCAAATATACTAGGCTAATACTACCCACCTCTCATGATTTTAAGGACTATATTCCTTGAAAAAAAGTTCCCTCCATCATATCCATCATGGAATTATTCAAGTAATCTCTATGTTTGGCTTGGCTTTATACATCTTAGCAACATACCATTGATATCTCTTGAATAAAACACCATTAATAAGCAACAATGGAATTGATTGCAATCTAAAATATCTTCTTTTTGAATTACTTAGATGAGAGGGGTAAATACCATCTTGGATATAACTTAATAAGTCATGAAACCAATTTGAAGGTGAGGTATGACCAACTGCAACCTCTTCATCATTTGACACCAAAACAACCTCATTAGTCTCTTATAAGTCTTGAACTAGATGCTCATAAATTCCTTTGCCCCTAATTAGCTTTGTGACCTTAATTTACACATCATACTCCATTACTTTGGTTATCCAACCATCTCTCTTCTCATTTATATCTTTGTTTAAAAGGAACTCCTTGATGCTTGGATGGGAAACCATTAGTTGTATCTTATTGTTAGAAAAGTATCTAAACATTTTGAGAGACCTTATAACTAAAAGTACATGTTTTTTAACAAAATAGTACCTTGTTTCATACTCTTCAAAGCCTTGACTAAATAAGCCTATTGGATGCTCTAAAGCTGCATGATTTTTTTGCATAAAAATGCCTGAAATGGTGTTCATGTTAGCATGTGTGTACAAAATGAATTTTTTTGTGAAATCTAGATTTATAAGTGTAGGAGCACTAGCTATGACCTTATTAATCTCCTCAAAACTCTTTACTCCTTATTTGGACAAGTTGAAACATTGATTCTTCTTTAGAATGGTTGTAAGTGGCTTAGCTAAAATGGTAAAATCTGAAATATATCCCCTTATGAAATTGATTTTCCCTAGGAAGCTTTGCAAAGCCTTTTTGTGCTTAGGCAAGGTGAGTGAAAAAATGAAGTCAATAATTTTAGAATCTATGCTGAAACTATGATTTGAAACTACATGTCCAAGGAATTTGCCTTCATGAATAGAGAAGACACACTTTTTGGGATTTAAAGATACCTAAAATTGCCAACACCTTTCAAACACTTGCTTGAGATGAACCATGTGATCACCTACACTCTTTGAAAAAACTTTTATATCATCCAAATAAACAAGCACAAAATTATTAAGAAGGCCATGGAATGCCATATCCATGGCTCTCTGAAAGGTTTCTCCAACATTAGATAAATTGAAGGGCATCTTTCTATATGAAAATGTCCCCCACTTGGTTATGAAGGCTATCTTAAATTTGTCCTCTTCCTTGACCAAAATATGATTGTAGCCACTATATCCATATAACAAGGAAAACCTCTCTGAACCTATAACCAATTTTAATTTTTTTTTCATTGATGGTAATGGATAGTAATCCTTAAGTGAAGCCTTATTTAAATCATGGAAGTCAACACACAGTCTAATCTCTCTGTTCTTCTTTCGTACTAGAATAATATTTGCCACCCAAGTTAAGTCCTTGATTGGAAATATAATAGATGACTCTATGAGCCTGTGAAGCTCAGATCTCATCAAAGGCTAAATCTTGGGATTAATGGGCCTTTATCTTTCTCTCACTAGTTTAGTTTCAACCTCTAACTCAATGGTGTGTTGAACTAGAATTGGGTTAAATCCCTTGAGATCACTATATTTCCATGTAAATACATTAGTAAAAATTGTGCATAAATCAATGAAAGCTTATTTTTGTGGAGGAGTGCATACCTTACCCAACTTTTAATTCTTACCAGATGCAATATCTACATTGGCATATTTCTCTTCTTTTGTTGATAAGGATGACTTCCCATTCTTTAACTCATCATCACCACTAAAAATGTTCTCAAGTGTGACCCATCCCTTGGGCAACTTTTTTTTTTTTTTTTTTGTTTAAAAATCTAATCACCATACTAATTCAAGTACTTGTATTGGTTTCTTGAAGAAAACTCAACCTCTTTTTGAAAGAATCTCACAATTTGATTGGCATATTCAAACACTTGCCAATTATCATTATTATATATAATAAAGGGCCTTACAACGACATTTATGTGTGACTAAATTTTTTCACTTTCTATATCAGTTGGGATACCAAATTATGCTCCAATGGCAGCCAACCTATCTACGTGTTTATTATCACCTCTTGGTATTGCCTGAATGTTAAAAGCTTGAAAATATTCAAGTAAGTCCCATATTTTATAATTATAAAAATATAAAGAATTTATTTTTCATACATTTAAACCTCTTACTTGGTGAAATATGAGTTCAATATCACCATAAACTTGCAAGGTGTTGACTTTCATTTTCCTAGCCCACAAAAAACTGTGAACTACTGCCTCATACTCTCTAATATTGTTTGAAAAACCAAACTAAAAATTAATAGAAGAGAAATAAATTTGTTTTTTTGGATAAAATAACATCATTATATCTCTAGTACCATGTTTATTCCTTGATCCATCAAAGTCTAATTGCCATAAACTTTCACTAGATTCATCATCCTTAACCATGGCTAGAATTGATGCATCATTCTCATGAAGGCAATACAAACCAAGTTATTCTTATTAAATTATCTTATAAGGATCATGCTCATGAAAATTAGAGGCTTCCTCATCAATAAAAAAATCTATAACTCCATCCAAAGGTAATTCATTTTTTACTCCACTAGTTTCTAGCTCTTCATCTAAGATGATACAGTTAGTGTTCACAAGACTTGGCATTTATGGTTCCAAATAGAAACATGAAATAATATCAGAATGTATTTTTAACTTAGTTCCATACTTGGCTATGAAAATCAAATAAGTCTAATTATATACTAAATATCCCCCAATATTTGAGGTAAAGTCCTTTGAAAGACACATAGTAAAGGAGTCAAGTCTACCACAACAACATCCTACTGAATAGCAACATTGGGACAAGAATGTAGAATAAATTTTAGATATTTAATGATGCCTACCATATTTTTTGATGACCCATAACATTTCAATACCCCCTTAGTATTTGGCTCATAAACAAGGCCAAGATTGTCTGTAATCTGCTTAGGAATATGCTACTAGCTCCACTATCCACCATACAATTATGAATCAAAGTATCACCCACTATCAAAGTAAGGTATAAAGGTATAAAGGAGGAGTTTTATTTGATTTTACCTCATACTTTTCCACATTTACCATATTATTTTCTTATTATACTTGTTGCTTAGTTGGCTGATCTGAATTAGTTAAGACAACACCTTCTTTCTTAACCAGTCTTGGAGATAATTTGAGAGTTGAAAGCTCTTGAACAAGCATATATTTTTGTCCTAAAATGGAAATATAACCTCACATTATAATTATAATATTATACTTCTTCATCTGATCCACTATACTAAAATGAGACCCAATAACATTTTACTACACTTTTTGAAGCATTGACTGATCACAAACTAGAGGTATTTGATGAACTTTATCAACCTTTGTATCCTTGTTTTTCTATGTTATAGGGGAAATTTTTTGATATTTTGTACTTTTAAAAAAATTCTAGGTGTACTTGAAGAATTTGTGACATATTGAGCCTTATCAATGGCTCTTTTTTTAGCTCTAGTTATAGTTGTAACTTGACCACTTGAATTATTAGTTTCAACACCCTGAGTAAAAGCAACATGATTATCTATTTTCCAATTCACATTAATGGCACCAGGATTCCCTTAAAATTTTTGAGTCTCTCCTTGTAATTCCAAACTTGTGTTTTGATACTAAAATATTTGAAAAGAAAACTCTTCTTGTGTTATTTGTGGCATAGTGATGTTTTGTGATACCAAGGCTTGGTTTTGAGCATCATTGAGATTTGAGGGATGTCAATCTAAATCTTGCATCAAGTTGTTCTAAGGTGGGATGGGAACAATAGATTTTGAAGTAGAATAAGTATTAGGATCAAGGGAAACATATGGCTTATCTGGAGTTATAGCTCTTTGTGATTAGTAAGGTATTCTATTCTCTCTAAAACCTTGATAAGGAGGCCTTTAATCTTTGAAGGAATGATAGGTGGTTTAATTTTGTTGTCTATAAGGCCTATTATCCTAAAATTATTTCCTCTTGAGTTGTACTATTTCATTCCTAAAGGATTGTATCAAGCTTTTCAACTCTCATATCTCACTAGCTTGACTAGTAGGGGCTAAAATTTGAGCTTGAGGTGATGGAATACGAGATAAGGATGGAATTTAAGGAATTTGAGGGGTTGGTATAAACTTCAATTCTAGTAATATAGGAATTAGAGTCCTTATAGAAAGCTTACCAGTGTGTATCAAACTATTCTCTACCCTTATTGCAACCTCATAAGCATCTGGCAAGGTAGTACCACCCATTGACTATATCATCACACTAATGTTAGAGTTGAGGGCTTTCAAATAGTACAATAATGTATATTCAAGGAATGGCCTAATCAATGCAAGTATCCTAGTCCATGTCTTTTGGAATTTGAGGTTAAAATTAGACATGAACTCATGAGGAGCTCTCTTTATGGTAGTTAATTGTTCAACCAAAGATAGGTGATCAGATTTGTCATCAAATTGACTGACTAAAACTACACCAAATTGATCCAAGGTAGTAATGGAGTTTAGTGGGAGATTTCTATACCACTGCAATGCTTTTCCTTTGAAAGAAGTAGCAAGTAGTCTAAGAGTTACATTTTCTTGAACAACATTATGGAATGAACATAGATTAGCTACATCCTAAATGTTATCAATAGGAGGTATTTGATTTTATCTTAGGAATAATGTGATATTATTGAGGGAAGACACAATAATGTCATCAAACTAGGCTAAATTAGTGGGCTACCTCTATTGAATGGAATAAACACCTGGTTTTTGATAGTCATTTAGATAGTGGGGATTGTAGTACTTAGAATAATAAGAAAACTATGAGACAAATGTTGATTTTGAGGATATGGATTTGTCCTACTAAACCTTTATCTTTTACATGATGTAGAAGATAACTCAATGAATTCAAAATGAATACATTTACTAGTTGAACTTGTGGTAAGCTTTAGCATGAAAGAATTATCTAAATGATTCTATGAACCTTAAAACCTAAAGAATATTTATCTTGTGAAGAATATGGATATTTTATTTTGCTTCAAATACTTCTCTTCAGCTCCAAACTTCAGCTATGCCAAGGAATAAGAGTCTCACAGAGTGTGCCAAAAATTATTGTAAATCAGGAATGTGCCTTTGTGAGAAAGTGTGAAATTCCTCACTCTTATTGAAACATGGAATCTCTCAAAAGTTTCATTTAATTTATAAGGGAGATAATATATATATTTTTATGGTTCCCTAGGTGCTCTCACTAAAACTTACTTGTAAGCTACTATATTAATTGATTCTGACAAGGAAAAGGGTGTAAAAGACAATGAAAATGGATGAAACTTGAAATGGAAGGTGATGAACCAATTTTTTTTGAACTAAAATTGTTTAAATGAAAATTTTATGAAATATAAAATATTACACACACATTCACTACACCCAATTAATATTTTTACATCAATGTTTCATTATAAGGACCTTACAAATTTAACTCATGCAAGGAAAGATTGAACTCCAATATAATACATGAACTTAAAATATATTTGGAAACTTATAATTACCTTTATAACATAAAAATTATCTCATTAAGGTAAAAAAATAGACTATAACTAAGGAAAACAAGTATTTCACTAAGTTATATCAATGACAAGCTCATACACGTCACTAGAAAATCCCTAAAAATGGAAGAATTTTGATACTTATTGATCTCAAAAAGGTGAATAAATTATTTAAAGTAATTTATACACAATAAAAATATCAAATAATAATATTAAATTCTATAAACAATAATACATATAGCAAATAAATGCTTGGAGACAAAGCAGCCCCAAAGTAGGAGACCTCAAACTTGGTCAAATGGCTCCTCCAAAAGTGATACATAGAATTTTTAGATTATAAAATATTTTCCCTCCATAAAGTGTCATGTAAAATAATTTATAAAATTTTTATGGGTCTTAGGATATTAACATTATGTTTGGTCAAGCTTAGAGCACTTGGAGAGTGCCTATATTCTTACACCAACCCCTAGATTTTAGCCTTCTTGTCTCCCTTGATAAAAACGTCTCTTCCATGGATTTAGGACCTAAATTAATTTAAATTATTTTATTTTAAGCCTTATATATGATAATTAATTATTATATAATAATTTTAAATAATTGGTTATAAGACTCCTTCAACAAATTGACTTTGTCTTGCACACGGGCATTTGGAAGAGGAAGAGTCCTATTTGCACTTGTTGGAGACCTTTCCCAAATCCTCCTTTCATTATAAATCTTAATTTAATTATTAATACATTTAATATGTCATTAAATATCCTTATTAAAATTTCTACTTCTTTTTAATAAGCTATATGCACCTATTTATCCTTCAAAAACCCTCAAAAGGCTCAATTTTCACCAAAGCATAAAAGGTAGAAAGTGGATTTTTTTCTCAAGTTTGATTCAAGCCAAGATATATCATCCATTTAAGTATTATAAATGGAATATAATACATATTTAAATGTAATTTAATGCATCAAAAACTTAGCAAGACCTAGAACAACACGAAAAACATGTATTTCTCATGTATTCCTTGTAACCCTATTTTCCTGAAAAGCTCCTTGTTTGGGAGAAAAAAAAGTGATAATAGAAAAAAATTAATTTTTAAAGATACCAATTACACTCCCACATCTCCATACAAAATTTCATGTCCAAACTCCAAGATTTAATATGCTTTGTAGCCCATTTAGCCTGTCAAATTAGGCCTAATTAGCCCTTTTAGCCCTAGAAGAGAAATTTTTATTTTGAGAGCTCATATATGTGTGAAACTTTAAAAAGTATTTTATTCACTTTTATCATTACACCACCATTCTACATTTCAATTTTTATGGTATGAAACCACCTATAAGTACCAAAACCATGAAATGGCCTTTGGAAGGCTTGTCCTTTGAAGGCATTTTTTGATTGGCCCAAAAGAATGAAATGGTTTGGGAACTTTTGGATGTATTTTTTAGTCTTATCAGGTAAATAAAGTCCCAATACTTCCTTAAAATTTATTTTCATATTTTGGTGATCCTTGGAACATTCATTTTAGCTAAAAAATCTCAAAAAGTACTATTTTCCCCCAAATATGTACAAGTGAAGGTACAAACAAAAAATATTTGAAGAACCCTATAAGAGTACCCTAAAATATCTGGTAGGTTTCATGAATAAAATATTCCATTAGGTTGGGTATTCAACTCAATATTCTCAAACTGGTCCTTAACAAGGGTTTGCAAGGGTTTTAGGGTAATTTTTGGTCTTAAGGTTGGTTCATAAAATTTGGACATCCAACATAAAAAAATTCCACAAAATTTATTTTTAGGGACCTTTATAACATCTAAAAATTCCTTGGGCAACCATGTAAAGCCTCATGTGATATATGAGTGATCAAACTTGCTAATTCGAGCTTATTTTCACCATTCTGCTAAGTGAGCCTTCTGAGACAAAAATGGCTTATCCAAGGTTTCTCATGCATTAAAAATTCCATTAAAACCTATTTATTCACCCCATAAATATTATAAAATAGGTTTTAATGCTCACTATAAGCTGGAAAGGAAATTGAGTTCCCATTTGGCTCCAAGGACTAGCCATGTCGAGTAAGCCTATCTATATGTTTAGGACCAAAATGGTCTATTTGATTCCTTACCTAAATTAAAATAAAATATAAACCTCTTTTTGGACCTCCCAAATAAGTATTAGTCATTTGGAATACTCACCAAAAGCCAAAAGTGATGTTGAACCTCCTAATGACTCTAGGTCTCCTCAAATCCTTTAGGTCTAACAATGACTTCAAGGCTTAAAATGGCCTTTGATGGTTTTATTTTTCACTTGGTAGCTCAAAAACACCTTTGGTCACCCCATTCACATGTTTTAATATCTTGTAAATCATACTTCAAAATAGAAATGACAATGCTTTATTATTTTGGCCTTTGGCTTCCACTTTGCCTAATAGGTATGTCTGTAACTTCCATGCTCTAGGCCTCCCTATCTGGTTTCCTTAATTTTTACATAGTCTCTAATTTTGGTATTTGTGCCTATTATATTTTCAAAACCTCTTTAAATCTCTTCTTATCTTCTAGTCATTCCATTTTATTCCTATTCCTCAAAACTACCAGGGTTTATGCATGGGAAAGTGCCCCTATCTGAGACAAAATAAGGGGTACTTACCCAAAATATCTAGGAAGAAAATAATTTTATGAGTCTATATGGTAATTAATTACTTTATATATAAAAATTAGTCTATTGGTAATCTCATATGACCCTTCAAAACATCAAATTCTAAGATTGGTTCCTAGATAGAAGACTATGTATAGGGAATGTTAAAATGGATTGTGTTTGCATCTTTAGGGACCTCCTTCACTTTATATATGACTATTAATAAGATGAGAAACATGGTTATCAGACTTTTATATGTTTTAATTAAGTTTTAAACCTTTACCAACTACATTTGAACCTTAGACTGCACTCTTAGTTAGGCCTGAGTGTTAACTCTACCCTACTTACATAGAAAAGTGAGCTTATGAGTAGTGTTTCATGCATGAAACCTAGACCTCAAGACCCTTGGATTTTATATAAACACATTTAACCATTTTATAGTACTCTTGAGTCATAATATCACCCTGAGTGACTCTAGCTCATCACTAAACACACTTCCCACCTCACTTCCTACCATTGTCTACCTTGTCTTAGTCGACTGTACTTCTTAGCTTTAAAGGGGGATTACCTTTACGTGAGAATGTGTATTTATAATAAAAATATTTCATAGTAAATTATTTCATATTATATGATCATGATCCATACTTTAGACCCAATTATCATCTCCATATACACTTGGAACCTACCTAATTGAGCTACTTATTTTGACTGTGACAACCCCTTCTAAACCCTATTGTAGGTCAGTTTTGCTCATATTTGGACCTTAAAAATGGTGTATATGCATGTTATATAGTTTTTAAAATTTTAATAATCTTCCTTATAATTATTCCAAGATCATTTGATAGGTATTTGACCTCACTTGTACCATCTTTCAAGCATTTTAGCCTCCAAACTGTGTCCTCTAGTTTGCCTAAGAAACCCTACCTATATGATCCCTATGGATGTTATTGTGTAAATTTAGGTATAAAAACAATTTAAAATACCTTATTGATCTTTTTTAGGTACCATAACAATCATATGTGTCATTCACAACAAACTTATACAGTTATAGCACAAGAATGTCATGTTCTTAACTCATTTCTTGTCCCAGTCAGACAATGTTGGTTGTAGGTATATGTGCAAGATATTTTGGAGACATTAACCTCATTTATATTTAATTATAACCTATTAATATACTATAATATTCATTAGAGTGATCATGCATTACATCACCAGGTTTGATCTTCCATTTGGCCTTATTTGTATTTAGACTCACCAAATTGAGCACCTTTTCTTATAGGACTGAGAAACCCAATTTTCTAACCCTTATAGGTGTTGCTCTCTACACTCTTAGCTAAGTTTTGATGTATTATTTATTCATGTGATTATTTTAGAACTTATTTATATCATATACCTTTTTTACTCTCTCTATGAGGCTATCTATCTCATAACCTACACTAAGATAGTGAGTTTCATCACTTAACACTAGTTATATGTAAACCAAATAAGTGGTTATAGGTGTGTACAGAGGATGACCCTTGAGCCATGGAGTGTCATGAATATTTATCCATTTAACTATAAACATATAGTGGCTATCTCATTCCATAATCCTCCTTCTTAAATCATTTTTGAACTTTGAATCATAATTGGAAACAACTCTTCCATGGCACTATCAACACATGAGAAAAAAACACAACTGAAGGTGTGTTTCATAATTGTTGGCTACCATGATAAGGGTTTAAGATCACAAACCCTTTATTGCTTATTTAACTATTTTTAATTCATATTTAATCTTATTTAACATTAATTTCCTTATGAACATTAGTTTCTTTATGACCATCTAACTTGGAGTTTTAGTCTCAACCTCGCAAACACACACAGTTCAACCCTAATTTCCCTTCAAACACAACTTTAGATGGTCATTATGAAGTTTTAGGTATATCCATGTCATGAGGTGTAGGTAGAGGTGAATGGTCTAAACATCTAAATAAATATTGAAATGAATTAGTAAAACTTATCATGTGATAATACCTCAACTGCATGTGTATGCCTTCTATTTACCTTGTTGAACCTTATTTTCTATAATATTGTATACACTAACCTATTTTTCCTTATTTGTCTTTTATATCATTAAACCACTAGTCCATATAACTAGCACACATGGGCTCCACCTCTTATTTTCACCAATGATCATGACAAGCATATACAAGTTTGAATTTTCCTCATATCACACACATGCCCATACTCCTTACTATATGACCTTCATTATACAAATTGGTTGTAGGTGAATGTGACTATATTAGTCCTTATTTCATGCTTAAATACCCTATTTTCAATTTTTAGGATTGACTCCAACCCATATGAACCTACCTTAGTGTTTGAAAACATGTAATGAGACCAATCATGCCATATGCTTATACATCTTTAACATGTTCTCATTCCTTGAAACCTATAGTCTACCCATTTTTGGCATAAAGGAGGCTATAGGTTATCATATGGTTGGACAAGAACATTGTACTTCATAACTTTCAATGTGTTCCTTGAACTATTAGTCCAAATTCAACAAAGAGAAACAATTAAATGTGGACCAAATCTCCATAATGCATAATCCATCTTCAGATGCCATTGGAAAGATTTATTATTGTAGATGTTAATAAAATATGACAATAAAAGTATGCATGGAATAGGGGCTTTAGAACAACATGCTCATCTGACCAAACCATTCCTTATTTTGAAAATATGTTTCCCTTACACAAGGAATATAAAATAGAGATATTTAAAGTGATCAAGACTTCAAGATGACTTAGTATAAAAATATTTTAAATATTTTATGGGCTTTGTTTGTAAAGTTTAAGTTAATAAATCCCTAGAACTCAATTCCTTAATTTGGGGCATGGTTACTCAAGCCTAATGTTTCTTTATGGCCACACCATTGTTGTTATATTATCTTCATCAATTTAGGACCTTAATGGAAGGTCTCAAACATGTTTGAACAACACTGTACAACCCTTTTCAATGTATTCATGAAGCACACCTATAGGTGTCTTGAAAAATGCAAGATGGTAAAAAATTTAGATGAGTAGTGTACACCTTAATTGGGCCTTCCATCAAAACTATACCTCAAAATTGGTTATAAAGGATCTATACAAACCTTGAAATAAATGAAAACAATTAAAAACCTCATTTATCATACTCAGTCTCCTTTAAGTGGCTTGTAGAAGGCATTTTAGTATTCTCCTAGTCCTATTCAAGGCTTGACATTAGAAAACTTGTGTTAATAAAGTGTATTAAATCACCATGTTATTTTAGAGTATTTTTGGAGACCATTCAGGTTATCTCACACCACCTCATAACCTATTTAAACCTTAAATTAAGATCATAAAATGCATTTGTACCCTGTTGAAGAAACCATCTCAGCCTAAACCCTCCCAAAGGAGATATACTTATAATGGAAACTTATGAAATATTAACTTAATTAAAAAGGTGTTTCATAATTTAAAACATTAATTTATAACCTAAAATATGATAAAAATTATGAACAACCCATATTTTCCTTTGAAACTACTCCAATAGATCACTTAGAAAAACAGTGAAAGGAATGATATTTCATGCTATAAGTTACTTCTTGGAGAGAGTAATCAACTAATACCAATATTAAATGGAGCCTCATGACCCCTAAAAACATTAATAAAAACCATTTATCTTCATTTTGTATTGAGGTTGAGAAAAAGGCTGAAGAACATACCCTTCTCTGATGCATAGGCTATAGTGACATGTCACTCTTAGTGATTTTTCATAAATATGGAGGAACCAATACATGAAAAATTTCATATAATTTTAATATTAATTAAATCCCTAACAATTGAAAAAGCTTTAGATCCCAACTCTCTCTCCTCTTCTCATATTGAGTATTTGAAAACTACCCTTTTAGGCATGCAAGAAAGGTCAAAATTGAAGTAAAGTTGGATTTTGTATTTTCTCACTTGGAACTTTGTCTAAACCACTGATATGACAATTTAAAGACCCAATGAATCATCCATTATGGTTTTATCATAAAAACCCTCTGAAAACCAAAGTGAATGCCTCAAATGGAATGCTATCAAATGTTTTAAATAGTCTCTCACATGTCTAATGAGGTGAATAAACATGGAATAAATATTATTTATGATTATATAATATCAAAAACTTATTTTAATAGCACAAAATGGTCATATTTTTACATATAAATGAGTCATAGAATTAGTCCAAAATGTGATCAACCTAATTATTCATTTTTTAGTAATGTAATGACCTTGACACACATTATTACACTTATAAAGACATTATAGACGCTTCACACCACTGGAAATGGATTGAATAGGCCAAAAAATGATAATAAAGCATAATAATTGTGAATTAAAAAACCTCAAATTACCTAAACAACCTTAGGACTTATTAACCATGGCTTCTTTAATGAATATTCAAGACCAAATATTGACTTACAAGACAAACTGGTAGGATATGTAAAGTTTTGAATGGTAGGGTTGATAATTTGACCTATGAGATCAAAATTGTCAATAGTTATGTTGAGCCAAGTTTGGATCAAATCACTATATTCCCATGCAAAGACATCAGAAAACTCTTTGCATAACTCTATAAAATCATGCTTCTCTTCACTAGTACATACCTTCCCAAGTGCAAGCAACTTATCCTTGAATATTTGTACTTTCTCATAATTTTATTACATATTAGACATGCTTAACTTTTATTTCTTCAACTAGTCATCATCATTGAAGATACTCTCAAGTATGACTAGGCCTTTAGGGAACTTGTTTGACTTTAATTGTACAATATGCCCTCCATATTTTTCTTATAGTTTGGATTGATTATTGGAATAAAACTTAGCATCCTCTTGTATAAAAAGTGTTATTTGTTGGTCACTATCAAATAATTTCCAATTAGTGACATTATATGGTATGGAGGTCCTTACAATCACCTTAAGATATGGTTGGTTCCTATCCTCTCGTATCCCCTTTGGAACTTCAAATTGTGCTCTAATTTCTGCTAACCTATTAGCATGTTTGTTGTCCTCTCTTAGGATATATGTGGTGTTTAAGGCTTGGAAATCCTCCAAAATATCCCAAACTCTATGCTTATAAGACTTAAGCAAAGATTTCTTAGTCACATTGTGGCCTCTTACTTGATTCACAATCAACTCACTATCACCATACACTTGTAACTCTTTCACACCTCTTTTCCTATCCCACACAAGTCCATGAATTAAGGTCTCATATTCTACAAAATTAAAATTACAATATAATTAAAATCTGAAAGTATAATATTACCTTTCCTTGGAAGGAGAAACCAACATTGCTCCACCACCTACCCTACTATTGCTTCTTGATCTGTCAAAGAAAAGCTGCCATAAACCATCCATGTCTTCACTTGGCTTAATAAAATTTGGCATGAAAGAGTCCTCCTCATATATTTAATACACCCCAAGACCAACTTACTCTATGAATTTTTAAGGATCATGCTCATTATGTTCATCTCCACATCCATCTAAGTACAAATAAGAAACTCCTTCAAGAGAAGATGTTGGAGATTGATCTATGTGAAGTTCCTCCTCATCAATAATGGCATAATTAAAATTTTCCACCTTGAGAATGTTAGGATCTAAGTGATTTTTATGGATAATCTCTGATTTAATCTTCATCTTAGTACCATACTTTGTCCTAAAAACCATATAGGACCAATTGGATGCCAAGTATCCACCTATCTTAGGTATAAACTCTCTTGACAAACAAAGAGAAAAGTAGGTAGGTAAATCTACCATAAACACATCATGAGGAATGGAAAACATAGGAAAATCATGTAAAATCAAGTTAAAATCCTTGAATACTCCCAAGGTCTTTGTTGGTGATCCATCAAATTGTAAAACTACTTTAGCCATTGGCTCATACTTGACGCCTAAATTATCTGCTATAGACATGGGCATAATTGAACTACTAGCCCCACTATCTATGATTTAATTATGAAAATGAATAAGGATAGGTAAAAATGATTGTTTTTATCAATATTCATTTCTTATATATGAATGGGCTGAGTCCCATTTACCAAGACAACATTCTTGTTCCTAGCTAATCCAACTTGCTTACCATGTCCTTGAAATTATTTTTGAAGCATGTCATTTAATCTAGGTATTTTTAGTGAATATAATAGTGAAATATTAATATCCAACTTATTTATTTTATCTATAACATTGATAGAATGATTTCTCACCTTAAGAGGCTCTTTGGAAGCACTAGCACCTTGTCATGTATCTTGTGGAGGTAGATGTGTAAGAGTAGGCCTTAAATTTTGAAACATCTAATTTTATTGCACCTTAGGGGCTGATTTATACCCACCCACAATTGGAGATGATGTAGGATTCAAAACATGTCCTTGATTATCCCCTTTAATCTCTTCTACAACCCTATTTTTAGACCTAGTGTTAGAGGACACACTAGCATTCACATTTCTTGAATTCCTTAAATGATTGATACCAAAAAACTCTCCCTCCAAATGATTTATGAGAGTAGAATCAGATTTTGTTTTTACACTTTCCATTCTAATTTTCATTCCTTTTTTTATTGGTGTCTCAAAAGTGGAAACTTAAGATGTTTGATTTCCATGAATTATCATGTCTTGACTAGGCATTTTATTGGCATATGTAATTTGGCCTTAATTTTGGTCAGAGGAAGGATAACAAGGTTTTTATTAAACAAACTTATTTTGAGTGGTGACACAATATTTGGAAGAATAGGTAGTATTAGTATTGTAACTTTGGTAAGGTCTAGCTTGAGTGATTTGACCTTGTTCTTGAGCATTACCTTGAAAAGGAGGTCTATTTCATTATCCAAACTGATGATAGGGCTGTTAAGGTCTATAAATTTGAGAATGTTTCCTTTTTAGGGAAACTAATTCATTAGTGACACTTTGGATAAAACTCTTGACATCATGAATCTCATTTGTGGGAGCAATGGTAGACCTTTTTTTACTAGGCAAAGGAGCCAAGGTAGGTAATGCAACTTGACTAGGAGGCTAAAAATTAGGGAACAATGGAATTAGTGGTCTAAGAGCAATATTCCCCACTTAAAAAAGATAATTCTCAGTATTGATGGCTATTTCATAAGTATAAGGTAGTGTATTCCCACCCATGGATTGGATCATCATGGCTACATCATTATTCAATACTTTTAGATATTACAAGAAGGCAAAATTTGGAGTAGGTCTCACAAGGGTTGAAATCCTATCCCATGTATTTTGAAACCTAGTATTAAAATATTGTATAAAATCTTGTGGTGACCTATTTATAGTGGTCAATTGCTCAGTTAGAGATAGATGGTCACTCTTCTCTCCAAACCTCTTAGTCAATAGACCTGCTAGTTCATCCCATGAAATAATAGAATTTTTAGGTAAAGTCCCATACCAATCTAAATATTTTCATATTAAATACAATTCCAATAACCAAATATCCAAATTATCTTAAATGATATTATGTATATTGTATAATTTTGCTAGGACCCTCTCCACTAAAAGATGGAACACTCTTAAGGACTACCCCTGAGCTTTGGTCATATTGGGCAAGATTCAAAGGATATGATCTGGTGAAGGATATAAAAGGTTATTTCTTAGCCATATTAGAATTTAGGCTATGGGTATTAGAGGTTGATCTTATTAAGAATTTGGAATTCTTAAACGCCAACTCTATTGAATAAGGATGACTATTCATAAACCTAAAACTTATAATAGAATACAAAGGCAATTACACAAACTCAAAATGTATACCTTTAACATCAGACCTAGTGGTAACCTTTAGCATGGAAATTAGGGATTGATTAGTAACTAAGGAGTTGAAAACTTTAGTGGAGTCACTAGATAGTAAATGTAGATGTTCTTGTAGTTGCAACTATGCCAAGACCAACACTAATCTTGGATAGTCTTCTAGGACTTAGAGTCCCATTATCCATGCCAAGAACTATTTTGACTTGGATTTGTACCCCTTGAGGATATTCATAATTATCCTCATCCAAGTGTCACAATGGAAACAGCTCTCTTGTTGTGGGTAACAATTTGTTGAGATAAATCTCTAAAAGGGCTAGAACCCTTGATGCATTCTTTGAAGTACTTTTTTGCCTATCAATTTTGTATGAAAAGGGTTAAAAAAAAAACTAAAAAGGCTAAAAAATGTGATTTACCAATAGTATATTCACTCCTATGCACTAAATTTATACTACTTAGAGCTAAACAAGTCTTGTTTCACATAAAACTCATAATTTAAATTGTATTGTCACATTAGTGTTTTAAAAACTAGGTTCAAGTAGGTATTTGATACTTAGGAGATAAATTAATGATTCATTGATATAATATAGTCATATAAAACTTATAATACACTCATAAAATTGAAAATAACACTAAAAAATACCTATAACAATCACTCTTCTACACACTTGGTGCAAAATCAAGGATAGCATGCTAGAAAAGAACATCTTCTACTAGACAAGACCAACAAGATTGCAATAACACCTAATTATAAAAAATGTAATTAGGAAAAATAAATTATTTATTTATTCAATAGTCATTCAAGTACAAGTTTTTCCAGGGTTTCACCATTAACCAACATAGGCTTCTCAAGAGAGCCAAAAGAGCCAATATTTATAGACTTTTCAGAGAAGAGCAAGATAAGGGAAGCCCAAAGGTCACTTGTACACTTTTAAATATAATAAAAGAGGTTAAAATTTTATGAGAAAGAGATATGGGATAAAACATGCAATCTTGGGAGCTCCAAATGTCCATACAAGTCATGAAACTTATGAAAAGTGGCATGAAACTCTCAGTCTTGGCTAAAACAACTACCTTCATAATTTGAACCTATTTGAACGTCCCACCACTAACTAGGGATAGGTATAATGATTAGGATAAGAGGTAAGACCTTTACTCATGTAACTCCATGCATATATTGCATTCCTACTCATTTTAGAACTCCTATAAGGAAGCCATCACTGTTTGTAGTCTTAAAAAACTCCTTTTTCAGTCACCCCCCACACTTGGCCTAAAAAATTCATTTAGTTTCCATGAAAATACATGAGATGGAGATAATGACACTTATAAATACTATTCATTTCCTTATAATGCTTAGGACACCTTAAAAAGGCTCACATTTGGAGTTTTCACCCTTCTCATCCTTGTGTCCACTATGCTAGTTTTGATTGGTTGAGATGAAGGCAATTGTTTGGGCACTTATAAGATTTTCCCAATCATTAAATGAACTTAGGGGCTAGATAATAATAATAATAATATATATATATATATATATATATATATTTCATCCAACATGTATTTCATCTTATAAAACCTTGTATCACCTACAAGACACACAAAATGGTCAAAAATACCTTATTTTATATGATATCGTATAATTCCATACAAATCATCTTGGTGGGAGATAGCCTGAGGGATTCCTCTACATGGTCCAATAACTTTCATTTCAAAACTATGTCATTAGTATAGCTTTCTAACCTCATTCTCTCCATCAGGTGATGGTTGAGGGTTTAGTAGGGTTTTAGGTAATTTTGGGTCTTAAGCTTTGTTCATAAAACTGACATTGTAAATTCCACTAAGTGCCATAAACTTGAAACCAAGGGACCTTGATAAATCCTCCAAATTCCTTTGGTGCCCATGCATGGTCTTAAAAAATATATGAGCACCTAAAAACACCCATCAAGCTTGTTTTCCTCTCCTCCTACATGCTTGGACTATGTTAGGGATAAAATTTACTTTCTTATAGGTTTATTTTCTCTCAAAAATCTCAATAATTTTTATTTCATCCTTCTAAACATTTCTCAATCAACTATATATCCTTACAAGGGTTAGAAATGAAAGTGGAACTTAACTTGGTTCTAGGTCCCTTGAAGACATAAAGGGTTTAACATGCATCTTGTAAGTTTGAGATATATGAGATAATATTTAATGTTTGGGTTGGCATATAATACTTATTAATGCATCATTAAAACTTTAAGGATCACTACAAAATCTCCCAATCTCTCCAATTCTTCCTTTTCTCTCACTCACCAACTAGGCCTGGTTGGGAACCTTAGGGTTTGACTGCATATAGTTGTCCATCAACACTTTCTAGTGCTTTATCATCAGTCTTAAAACAAATTTATGTTATTTACATATAATCACAGATCACTACATCATTATTAATCATCATATGATGTTTTCAAGGCCCTCAATACCCATTAGGTCACATTCTCTCCCTTTTCTACCTCTATGTAGGCCTGAAAAGGGCATTCCTCTAAGAAAAAATAGAGGTTATGTGCCTTATATTTACATGGAAACCACATACATGGGGGTTATTATTTGGTTATAATTAACCCTTATATAAAAATTTAGATTTAAAAAACCTCCCTAGCATTCTCAAACATCAAAACCCTAAGGTAGAGTTTAAAGCATTGACTGTGTGTAGGCTTGAATTGGTTATGTCCAAAAAATGACTTCCTATGACCTCCTATACATAATAAAACATTTAAGACTTATATAATTCCCTCATAGACATTTTTAAATCCATTGATATTCTTATTTCATGCTAGAAATGGAAATGACTACTTTAGGCTCTAGGCATACCCTTGCTTTTTGAGCCTATCTTTAACTTTATCTACCTAGGCCACTATATTATATCTTATCCATTTTTTTATGGTTTAAAACGTTTATATATGTTTAAATAATATATAAAAAACTCCAATCAAGGTGAAACTCACCTTTGGTTCACCCTCCACATTCATTTCCTATGATTGCAGGTTTCATACACAAAGGGAGTACCCTATGTCTAAGAAAAAATAGAGGGCACTCCCCTATTTATTCAGACATTTTTATTCATTTTATATTCCTATAAAAGTTATGGATACCTCTTACATAAAAATTCATCCTTAAATTAGACCATTTTACCACCTAATTACTTCAAAATTTGAGACTGAGATTTTTATGGGCAGACTATCTGTAGAAAAGGTATATGGACTATTTGTTGTCCAACATGGAGTTCTCCTTCTATTTTTTTCATTTTATAAAGGTCCTCATTATGTTTATTAGAATTACTATTATGTTTCATAACTAATAATTACCCTAAACCATCTTTTTCTTCAAACTTCATATATATAGGTGTTATTTTCTTGTATATACCTAAAAATAGGGTATAAAAACCCTAATTTATTCCCTAAGGATAATTCATCATGTTTATCTCCTCCATATCCATGATTTTAAAACACCAAACATTCTTCCTTTCCACTTACTACCTGGTTTAGTCAACACCTCACTATGTTGGCCTCAAAACCTCACACATGTAGGTGTTATTTTTGTATGTTTGTGGATAAAAAATGATTAAATATCCATATTTAATCTTCCATGATAATATAAATTAATTTTAACTTATTGGATACCTATTTGAGCTTAGACCGTCACTTGTAACAATGTCTTTAGCTCACTATTTGTCTTAGTCACAATTGGTTATAGGTGAGTTTTAAGACCTGTAGGTGGTGCTTATGTCCTTAAAAACCCAGAATCAAGTGTTATAACCTTTATTTAAGTGATATTATGAATTTTTTATATTTTTTCCACATTTATTCTTTATAGATTTCAATAAATCTAATTTACTTATTCCTTACCTGTCTACCTACTATAGGTGCCCATTCTCTTTGATGCACGGGCTGGGAATGTGCAAGTGAGGCAAAAGAATAGTATATCATCTTATAATTTGATTATATTAGTTACATTAATTCTATATTTAATACTTATAAACATATTAATGGTGCATGGTCTAAGTTTGTAACT
Organism: Torreya grandis; assembly: GCA_037957365.1. NCBI lineage: Eukaryota > Viridiplantae > Streptophyta > Pinopsida > Cupressales > Taxaceae > Torreya > Torreya grandis. Next base: position 1,797,575 of record JARHVA010002218.1, on the reverse strand, counting down.
CTTAGATAGATAAAGGCCATTTAAGACTCAGTCTTATAGATGTCACTAAAAGAAATCAGTCATGAATTGGCAAGTTTGAGAATTCAAAACTTCATCCTAGTCATAACTTAAAACCCTCATCATTGGCATGGCTCCTATTTTTTATAGGTTCTACAAAATTGGCTGAGTTATATGCTTTAATAGATTTACCTTCATGTTTTAGGATAATCACAAAAAATCTCTTGACTTCTATTTTGGTCTTTCAAGGAAAACTTCCGTAAATTTAGTATTCTACCTTCCCAACTTGGTTTCACACTCCTTGTTGCTATTTTTAAATATTATGTTATTTTTTCATTGCTTGGTTATAATACCAAGAATTTAAATAGGTGTCAAGATATTTCAATATATTTTTACAAACATTTTGGTCCCCTGCTCAGCCACATGTAGATGAGTATTTGGTGCACAAACAATGAGTTGAATATGAATAATATGAAAAAATGCCATGAATATGAAATTTTATGATTTCATCCAAAATATTAATACACCTTTATTAGTTCTAATAATTTGTAAAACATGTCAATTTTTTCAACCCCAAGGATGATGTCAGTAATGGCTTTAGGTGCATGTTTTGGCTGTGTGTAGATAGTGAGGGTATGAAGTGTGGCAAAACATGGTGAAAATGGCTTAAAAACAACTCAAAATACATTTACAACCATGAAAACATGACATATATGATTTGAAACCTTAAGACAAACTTCAACACAACTTTTCAACATGTAAATCACATGCATATATGTGGAATAGAGCAATCACAAACATCAAATGGCTATTATAACATGGTAAATATGATTAGGACCACATTTTCACCTTTTAAAAACATATCAATGGGATATTTAAAAATTTTGATAGCTTGGACAACCACAATACCTTGATTATCACTCCATGAACAAATTAAGAAAGTCTATATAGGTGATTGCAAGTGAAACCAAGCATGAAGTTGAAAATGGAGGAAGACAAGCTTTAAAACTACTCAAAATATGACATGATGGAACAAAAAAATAAAAGGAGGTGAAAATATGAATTTGAGGCATGATGGAAATCCTTTTTTGTTCACACAAAACCTTTGTAAAAGACCAATTTTTTAGAACAAGGTATAAATGACTATAACTTCACTCCACTCCTTACAAATTGAGATAGTTGGCTCATCAAATAAAATAAAAAAATGAAACCAATAATGTATGAAATTGTGAAAGTGAGTCAACATCATCTATAAATAATATTATAGAGGGAATTATATGAACTTTCACAAATGAGAGAAAAACTTACAGGGTACACAAATTAGCAAGCAGATTTGAAAGGTTGACTTCTTAAGAATGGTTCATAAAGCTCATACCACCATTCCTTAAAAAAACATAATATAATTGAGTGTATAATACACCCCCAAGATAATTTTTCTTGAAACCCCTTGTGTTGATCATACCAAGTAAAAATCTATAGGTCACTTTTACTTGCTAAGAAAGGTAATAAGGAGCAAAAAGGTTTTGGCATTAAAATTACACTTAGAGATAATTTAAAACATGGATCTAAGCATGGGGAAGCCAAAGAGTCACATTTAAACCTTTTTCAAGTGGCACACTTCATAATGAATTCATACAAGTACCATTTTATTCTACATAACCTACCATATTTTAGTTTTATCAATTATTTAAGACTTCTAGGGACATGTGGGGTATGTCGTCATATTTTATAACCTTAAAATTTACCAAAAACCCATAAAAAATATTAAATGTATCCTTTTGACCCCTAGAATGACTCAAAATGACATGTTGGCTAATTAAAATTATGACCAAGGCTAATATATCATTGAATAATATTAAATGACCTATGAAACAAATCATGACAAGATATTGTGCCCCCCAAAACATCTAGAAAACCATGTTTTTATCTAGGGGTGCCCCAATTTGAATTAAGAGTCAAATTTTGTCAACAAGAACATTGATGGCCCTCCCTCTTATCATTATCCTTAGATTATAATTAGTCAATTAGTATTGAACAAAAAATGGTTCCACAAGGTTATGAAATGGGTCATTTTTCATCACTAGGTTAACCAAGGGCTTACAATAGGATACCAATGATCAATCATGATTTTCATTAGAGTACACCACTAATGAATCTAATTCCAAGTGCCTTAAATGAAATCCTAAACCTAATATATAATCCAACACCAGTGAACTACATGCCTAGTGGGCTTCCCTATATACCACCTAATCATGTTTTGACTCAATTAAACAAATAAAAACTTTTTCATGTAGTATATAACAACATTGTTTCCCTACCCCAAACATTGGTGGTTATATTGTTTCCCATAGAAATCAATAGGATGTAACTTCATTTCTAAATAACCAGACATCTATAAAAAATGTTCCTAACTATATACATTTAATTTTGGCCACTTTCATGCAAAAAATGGAATTTAGTTCAATTTATAGCATAAGACACAATCTAAGCCTAGAAATCACATAAATTACCCAAATTCATTCACTCAATGAATTTAATTGTTCAAAAATGTGATGAGGCTTGGTTATTTAGGGTATTACCCTATATGCACCTATAACCTAGTCTACCTTTAACCCTCGTCAAATTATGACCTAGTAATTTGGCACTCTCAGCCTATCAAGCTATTAATTTAAAACAATTTACAAAAGATAAAAACCACTATGTAAAATTAATTACATTGTAAATATTCATTAGCTTTCCTGATTAAAAACTCTAAATAAAATTAGTGAATTTCATTTATCAAAAATTAAAATTTTATCTAAATATGAAGTCAAACATCAAAGGAGATAATAAAGTGATTTATTAATTCCTAAATATTCCAAAAAGGAGTCAAAACCTCACAAATATATAAAGTGAGTTGTCATGTCTCATTAATATATGAAACTAAGGTGTCAAGATTTCATGAGTGCTTTGACGTAACCCAAGGTTACCTTGACTCAACCTAGGTTATTTTAGACTCAACCAAAGTTGGAATTTAACCTAACCTCCCCAAGGTTAGAGTTAGTTCTTAGAGATATAAATACAAGTACTCACACCATATGCCAACACAATTCTATGTGTAAGATTATTATATTGGAATACCTTCAAGAAGCCATTACGATTAGTGTTATAATACACATTTTATGCCAAAATTTACACCAAAACACAAGTGACCATTAGAGAAGTGCTACCACTATGGAGAAGCATTGAAAAGAGACTCTAATGTCATAGGTTGAGCACAAGCATCCTTACGACAACAAGTGGACATCAAATTTGACAAAGGATGTAAATTAATTATGTTGTTTTTATCCCTATTTTTTATATTGTTCATTATGTTATGCTCCCCTTAGTTCTTAGGCAAGAGTGTTTAGTTCTAGTGTATTTTTATGCATGAATTTTTACCATTTTAACTAACTAAGAACTAATCAACATTTGTATGATCTTCAAACTCATAAGATACATAATGGCACACCTGGTGGGACTATACATCCTATATGGCCAAGGAGAATGTTGTGAAACCTTTAATTTATATGACAAAATCATTTAATTATTCAAGTTTAGAGTTTTTTTAGAAATCTCATCATTCTATTTTTTATAATTCATGGATTCACCTGGTGTAACAAAACATTCACCATTTCCATGTTTTATTTATAATATTTATTTATTTATAGATAGTGGATTCAAAATGGTAGATTTGACTTGATAAATGATAGCTTTTCTATCTATAATTGATGGCTTTGACCCTAATATATAATGACTTATGTGGTAAATTACTATTTGGTTTTAGTGACATCACTGATTTTTAGCCTATAATCGGTGACTTTTCCATATCTAATTGGTGGATTTTCCCTTCTTAATGGTGACATTACCAAATTCCAATCTCTGTGTATGTTTTTATGAAAATAGTGGCTGAACTAAAAATGGTAGCTTCACTCTATTGCATAAATGACATCCTTGCTCTATGTTTTTACAAACCTAAGAGCTCTTAATTGAATGTTGTCTATTTTTATTTATTTGTCTTAAAGACAAGCAAACCCCATAACATTTTTATGGGAACCGAGAGAGAGAGAGAGAGAGAGAGAGAGAGAGAGAGAGAGAGAGAGAGAGAGAGAGAGAGAGAGAGAGAGAGAGAGAGAGAGAGAGAGAGAGAGAGAGAGAGAGAGAGAGAGAGGTATTAACACTTCTAAATATCACATACACTTTTGTTTTGTGTTTAAAATCAACCTAATTAAACTTATCATTTAGTAGTTTAAAAGTTTTTAAAAGTGGAAGTAAGGCCAAGGGGTCAAAATTTTAATCACATTTGAGTTGGTATTATAAAATAGAACATACACTTTAGTTAGATCTATTAAGATCTTTTATGTTTTTATTGTTTCTTTGTTATTAGCTAGTTTCAAAGTTCATATATTAGATTATTTATTTGTGGTAAATAAAAAACTATTGTGTGTATGTTCTCCACCATACCCTATATGTAACTTAGGTGACCAAAAACACTTGGTTTATTGTCTTGTTTGTTTAGTCTTGTCAGAAAATATGTGGAGTACTCTATCCCCAAGATCTAAGTGACTTGAGTGATCCAAAAATAACCTATAAAATACTTCCAATTTATTTTTTTGCATTTGGCTTGTGGGTGGGAGCTAAATTCTTCCCCATAAGTTTTTTTAGGGGTACATTGACTTGGGGTTTCATCTCCTACCATCATACCAATCCCACTCCATAGTGGGGTATATAAATTGGGCATGTGATACTAGGATTACTATGGGGATAAGACGCTAGCCTCTTTGAGCTTAACAAAAACCTAGGTCAGGTTTTGTTAAACATCAAACTTCACTAAGTAGTACGTGACTAAAGTTGGTATGCAAAGGAATATAGCTTTAATATTAATTTATCAGGTATGAACCCAATTAACATTATTTCACCCTTGTGTTGGCCACACTTGGGACCTTCTAGTGCATTTGAAAACATATACATTTTACTTAACCCCACTTACCACAAAATATCATGCCAAATGGGTGAGTGCACACAAAAAAGGGCCTACTTGTGGACATGATTTTTTGAAATTTCATAAATGTGAACTAATGTAGATAATTTGAGATGGATACACTCAAAATTTGAAGATGGTTTAAAAACATGAATTGTAGTATTTTGAGTCTAGTTTCCAAAACACTATTTTTTAAAAAAATTGGTTAGGTATAAATAGGTCAAATATCTAAAATTTTAAGATGATCTCCTATTTTTTTTAATAAAACATAGTAGATAGATGGTCTTGCATCCCACAATTTTTTGAGCACAATTAAATATTGTTTTAAACCCTTTGGTGAATATTTAGATAAGATCTTCTAGTGTGTTATGATTTTTTTAATATTTTTTGGATGAATATATTATTTTTAATTAATTTTACAATTAAGTAGATCCTAAAAACTGATAAAAAATAGATATCCATCCATGTAGTCCACCCTAACTACCTAAAATGAAAATTAATTTTTAATTGAACGTGTGTATAATTAGGCCTAGTTTGTTACCATATAATTTATTTTGCACTTGAATTAATTAAAAAAAAATAGATAAACATGAATAGGCATATATAGGTGCATCATGTAATGTCCTAAAAAAGGTGTTGTTAGAAATAAATATAGTTTTAACCCTTAATATATCCCAAAAATTTAAAATTCATATATTTAGAAAGAGGACAATGTGCTTGTCATGATAGTAATAATTTTTTGAAGTTTTATGTTGAAATCCATAACATATTTGGTGATTGAAGTTAAAATTTTTTATTTTTCTCAAAAATCTTGGTCTCAACTATAGATGCATAATCACAAGCCTTTGGCTCAAAAATCCAAGCCATTTTTGAGCCTAAAGGCTCAGTTTTAAATTTAAATTCAAATAACACATACATGTTATATAACACATGTGAATTATATAATGTAATATAAAATGTCATATAATGTATACATGTTACTTTGAAATAACACAAAATAAAAAAAAATCATGTTTTTTATAGGGGAAAGCTCCCATTAGCCATGCATCCTTATAGGAGAAAGGTCAATTTTCATGTTTCCTATAGGAGAAAATTCAAATTTTGTGTTGCTTTAGATAGTAAATTAAGGTGTCATAACATCACATTAGACTTCAAAAATTTTACCTATCTTAATATGTCATCTTAACTACTTATAAATAAGGCTTCAAGGTAAAACACATTATGAATTTTACAATATAACTAATTTTATCACGAGATGTCATAAAATGCATTTTTTAAACATATGATCAAAACGTAACCTTTAGAGTACCAATCATTATGCATTAGAGTATCAATACTTTACTCTTGTCAAGATGTGATTGGTTAGTTTTAATTTTATAGAAGAAACATTGAACAAGCACTATATATTATATGTTTAACTTCTGGTGCACTTTAATATTTATATACACCAATATGTTTCATCAATAGAACACATGTTAACAAAAGACTTGTTTGAAAATTAGAACATACACAAATATTGGGACCTTTCCCCTAGTAGGGAAAGGATATAACTTACTACCTTACTTTCCTAAAATCCTACTTGCCCTTAAATTTCAGGTTTCTTATTGATATTATCCTACTTGCCTAAAATCCTATCTTACCATTTTGTTGTTTCTTTGATATCTTTGACCAGACCCATTTACTTATAAATTTTAAACTAATTTGTTTAAGTGGAAAACCCACTAATTTGGATTGTGTAGTATATATAATATTTTGTAAGTAGAAATAATAATGGATCCCTTGGTGTAACAATACATCTCTCAGATATATATTTCAAGAATTCTATCTAATGGAGCCTAATACCTATGAATCATGCCTTGGATTATCCCAAAAACATTCCTATAATGTGTTGAATAAAGTCCCTTAAGTTTATTCCAAGGTCACTTAATGCATCTAATTCAATAGGTACATTTTGAGGTACCAATTTAAAGTCTAACAATAGTCTTATATTGATACAATTATTCAAGATTCCCCTAATGTATTCAAATAAATTATTCAAATTTTGCCTAAAATTAAGATCTCTTGTGAAAATATGGTTAATCCTCCATTCCATGCACCTCCTTCATCTTACCCTCCATCACACATGGGATAACCATCAACCACTCAATCCATTCCTACCTCATTTGAAGAGTGTGTCTTTGACATGGGACTAATCCTAGCTACACCATGGATGCAACAATTGTAATCTCAAAAAAAATCTAGACAACACTTGGTGATTATCAATACTATAGATATCTATACCGTAATATGTAATTGGGATGGTAAGATAGGAAATTAGGATGATGGGTACAAGGTATGTACATGTTTTTCTTAAATATATTGGTCAAGTTGGGTATGAATTTTATTTTATGTAAGACTTGTTTTTGAGCTCAATAAACTTGAAATGGTCATATGCACCCATTAGTGAAGATGTGGTTTTAAGATATGGTGCCTGTAGTGATGAATATATAGCTTAGAAAATATCTAAATGCTAGTGGAAAGTTTTTCAAAACCATTAAGGGATGGCTATATGATATAGAAATATAGGGTGGCATAGACATAAAATTGACCAAGTATGACATATGTATAAGTTACCACAGCTCAAACTCTATTGATATTATTCAAGATAAATTAAAGGTGATTATGTCCCTTAAATCTAAGCCCTACTTCCCCTCAAGGATGATGATGAGTAGAAGGACCCAATAATTTTTTGTGTGGATGATGAACTTCTAACCTCATATAAATGGTTTATTAGAATTAAATACTAGTGTGCATCCCCTCAGTGAAGGTTTCAAGATTATACATTTTATACATATATATTCAATCAGCTTGTTCATATTTCATTATAATGAGCTTAAAAATTATGATGTGGATTTCAATAAAGTAATGAATCCTAACATTATTTCTATAGCTTAGGATTTAAGGTTGAGGATTCCATTCTTGAATTGTGTTATCTCCTGTGTGTATGACTTAATACGAATGTACTCTGGGATATAAAGGTAATTCAAGGTAGAGGGATATAAATAATTTGAATACATATATAGAAAACTAATACTGTTCGGTGCTTGCTCAATTTGGATGGGACCTTAAAGGGATCTACATAATAATTTTTGTATAGTAATGACAAGTTGGAGGCTTGCATCATGTGAATTATTTATTAGACATGAGTTGATTGGATCAATGTTAATATTTAAACATTAGTGGATTATATGTATGTATGATAAATTTGTGAATAGGCCTTAGTTGGACTATTTGGAGGTGATGGGACATGTCTAGGTATTAAAGATGTTCATATCTAAAAAAACTAACACTTCTCCAGGTGTATTAGACATACACATGTGAAAATATTTAATTGGATTAGGTATCTTGAGGCTCTAAAAAATATGTTTCTTTTAGGACAAGTGACAATTAGATCTTTAACACAAATATATGTGTGTACAATATACACATGTGGTGATGTATCTAATTGGATCGAGCCTCATAGGGATTTGATATCTCTTTAATGATTCTAGGATATAACACCTCTAATAGTTATGACACTATTAAGCATGCATAACCTACACATGGTGATATGGAATTATATTTGTCCTATGACATTGTCAACTCTGAAACTTCTAGGACTTGATGCATTTATAATAGATTTAACACTTCTAGGTGTACGAGGTACACGCGTGGCACAATAGAGTAAAATTATAAGGGAAATTCAATCAAGGAGGCATGGGAGGCCAATTTTAACCCTTCTTGACATAACTATAATAACATGATATATGATTTATGATAAAATTAAGTATGATTATATCTATCATGAATTGAACCAATTAGTCTATTAGTTCAATTAGGGATGTGATTTAGGCAAAATTGAGCCCATAAATCAAATTTATGTCCCAATAAATTGTATAATATAGATGTAAAATGTATGGCTTAACTGATCCTAATTTAATAAGAAATGCAAATGTGAACACAAATGTGGCCAATTTCAACCCATTGATCCTAAATTGGAGTCTATGATGTGATTTAAAGGGATAAATTAGGTCACATTTTGTGGCATGTTGATCATAAACCCTAATTTTATCACTTGAACTTGTATAGTTCCCCTAAAATCTAATTTCATGATGTATACACTTATAAAAACCCATTATACTAAACCCCTAACCCTAAATCCTAATTTTATAACAAATATAATCCCTAAGTTCCCCAATTTCATCACAAATGCATAAATTCATGAATGTTATTAGTGTTAATTTTTGAACCCATTATTCACCTAGTTTTATAAGGACCTATGATGGGATTTTGGGTAAAGTTATCTCATTTCATTTTACATGTTGAGACTTATTTCATCATTCATTAGTCTTATTACTTCATAGTCTTATCAAGAGTCTTATTGCATCATGTATTAGATATTTATGCATCATATTGTGGATTTATCCATTATATTGAGCCTTATTACATCATATTAGAGATTTATTACATTGTATGATACTCTTATTACATCATATGATAGTCTTTTTACATCGTATGATAGTATTATTGCTTCATATTGAGCGTTATTGTATCATATGATAGTGTTATTATAACATTTGATAGTCTTATTACATCATATTAGGGTTTTATGCATTGAATATGAGCCTTTTTACTTGTTTTTATAGTATATGCCTATACTTCAAGGAATACATACATGTTATAGTAACATGTACATGTTAATATAATGCATACATTTTTCTCAAAGTAAAATAAAAAGCTTAATTTTCAACATCTATTTTTATCCATAATTAAGATTGTTTTCCCCATAGACATTCCTTGCGTACTCTACATATTTTGTGTACTTTCTTAGTTGCAAATTTTTTTGGATCCCACATTTGAAGTACTTTCTTGGTTATTTTTTTCAAAATGGGCTCTAGTTCACATTCAAGGAAGAGGAATAAGTTGAAGAACAAAACATTGGATCAATTAGAAGAGTTGAGAGAGAAAAACAAGGTACGAATGCAAGCATTTAATTTTAGACAAGGTACAAACACGAACTCTAATGAGCCAAATGCCTTAGATAATGAATAAATTGATAATAATGAAATGAATAATGATGAAAATGACAATAATGAATTTAATTATGATGAAATTCACAATAATGAATTGAATTATGATGAAATTTATAATAAAAAATTAGATAATCATGGAAATTCGCATTGAAAGTTTAAATTTTTTGATTTTGTTGATGAAGAGCCTATGCATGATACTTTACCAACAAGAAATGAATTAAATTTAATGGAATAAAATAATGATGAAATTAATAATGAAGAAAATTTCATGGAAACATATAATGAAGAAACAAATAATGAATAAACTTTCATGGAAACATATAATGATTGTGAAACAACCTCTTAATGGATTCCACCAATAACAACACCTCCAAGAATTGTGCATAGAAAAGATAAGTACTTAATTGAAGTTGATGAAAATATTTTGAAACCAATGCATAACAAAATGTCTAGCCTCCATTCAAGAAAATTGGCTCAAATTTTTTGGGATAGTTTATTTCATAGATTGCAGTATGATAGTCAAAGATGTTAATTATTTATTTCATTGATGAAATTGGTTAAGATGAGACCTATAATGTACACATTAAGACTAATAACATATAACATGGATGACAAAAATGATGAAATTTTTGAAAATATACATGATGCATATCATATCATAGGCCCAAAATCATGCAATAAATATTGTAATGTTGCCTAATGTACACTAAGAACTTGTGAAGTTCTAAAATAGGGGAAAATGATTAATTCAAAAAATAAGTAGAACACTTGATACAAATAAAAAAAATAATAATGAAATCAATTTCAAGATGTGAAATACTTAATGAACCCTATATGAAAGAGATCTAAGCATTATTTGGTAGACTTCCGCTAAAGGACAAGGCTATAGCCAATTCTTTGAAAGACTTGCACAATTTTTGAAAGATAATAGAAGAGTTTTGCCCAATACAAGAGATGTAGTGAAAAGAAGAGTTGGTTCTCATAATCATGAACTGCATCCAAAACATTTCTTGGATATGACTCAAATACAATTGTACTCTAATTTTTTAGAAAGAATCTACAAAAATCTATTAGTCAAAGATTTTTTGAGATGGCCAAACCTTTTTATGTAAAAATAAATCACATTCGCACCACTTGTTTTAGCCAACATGTTGAATTTTCAATACACTACGATGTTTTTCACCATATTTTTTGTACTTTGCATACTAACATTTTGCAAGAGTGTCATATAGATTTTCTATCAAAAATAGCTAGGGAATTTATTTTAAATATTTTTTATGAAAGATCAAATAGATAACTCTTTTATAAGAAAGAATGTTTAGATGGAAATTGTATAATTTATGGTGGATTACTAAAATTAAAAAAATGTATCCATGAGGAGGATACAAGTGTAATTGGATAGGAATTAGTTGGTTTGAAAAAATGTAAATTTGTGACTTATCAAGTAAAATAGGGTAAAGAATATAAAAGGTGTGAGCTTGTTACAAAAGAGATACTTGTTTCAAAATTTATGGTTGAATTCATGGAGAATTATTTTATGAGTATGCAAGGCACACACATAGGGATAAATGGTTGGATGAAATTTTCAAGAAAAGTAAGGACACATTCCCACTTGAATATATTGTTTCAGTAGTTGACTTTGATAAAAATTACACATTCAAACCAAAAATAGGACTTCAATCATAATAATATAACTCAACACAAATTACCATATTCATGCATGCACCTGATAGTACATAAGAAGATAAAAAAAATATTAGAGAGTACCATTTATATATCAATGATGATCAATCACATTATAAAAAGTATGTGAAAGGTTGTTTTGAGAAGTTTTATGGATAGTTGACTCAAAGGAACATTATTTTCAAATAACATTACATTTGGTCAAATAATTGCACATCACAATTCAAGAATACACAAATGTTTTATTGGTTGAGAGGGATGCACATTACCACTTGTGTAGAACATTTTTAGAGTTTTACTGAGGTTGACCATGGAAAATGGGAGCATGATAGTGTTGTAGCATGTGTAAAAAGAGTCATTTCAAGGGAGGAGTAAAAATTTGACAATGTTTATAATTTCATTGATGCAAAAATTGTAGTTGAATGGTATAATGAGAACATATGTCATGGTGCTCAAGTAAATTTTACTATTCATAGACATTTTTGGTTACTAGAGGAAAAAAACATGGAAAAATATGAGGATCATATGACTATAATAGGTTTAAGGAGCTCCACTCATTTCGTAACTCAAATGCAGGTTCTTAAACTATTCATACGTGACACTTGGCATGTTTTTATTATACATGCATGGACTTTGTTTGGAATGACTGTGAATCACAAGAGTGGGTGGATGACTGGAGTTCCAGACCTCTAATTCTAATAAACACATATCAGGTTCCACCATCATTGAAACTTATAGACATGACATCATCACATGACTTTGACCATATATATCTGATCTAGTATAGCTAGGTAAAAGATTAATCTTTATGTACTATTTATTTTCACAATATATATTAATAATGTCATTATTTTTTTTTATGATATAGGTGATGTTTTTATATTTATTGTAGATGAGGACAATGAAGAGGGAATAGATTACTACTTATGTCAGTGTGTAGATGGAAAGAAAAAATTGACTTCCCTAGTCGTAAATAGAGAAAACATTGATTATCCTAATAGGTTTGTGGTAGTCATCGTAACTTGGATTAGAAAATATCTTATAAAAAATTCAAATGTATTGTTTTTTGAATACTTTAAAACTCATAGGAAGATACTACACTATTCAAATTTGATTCTTGCAATGAATATTCAATTGGAAAAATATCATGGAAGGCCAAGAAACAAGAATCGATGAAAAGTTCATGAGTCAGACCATGAATCTTTTCTTGATAATATCAATATTAGAAGAGATACAAGTGTTTCATTAGATTGAAATGCAAAGGTATGTTGACTTTTAAAAATTATATGTAATCAATTTTACCAAATGTTTTTGATTTTAAAGGTAATACATGCATAAATTTCATCTTTAATTACTTACTAGTATTTTTTTTGTAGGTTACTGGTGTCAAATCAAATTCCACCTTCACGTGGTTGGCATTGTTAGTAAATAATTTAATATTATTGAAGATAATAGAAGCTTACTAAAATTACTTAGAATTTCCAAACTCCTGAATAATTGCTCATGACAAGTTTATTTCTCCTTGTAGCCTTCCAAACACATTTGTTGTTAGTGTTTCCATCCTTTGAAATAGTAGTGAAAATGCACTTATAGATGGAATTAGATGTCACATTCATTGAATAAAATTTAATTTTCCTATATAGACGTGATCAAAGTGGTGAATTTGTACCTACCAATCATAGAGGCAAAATTTCTAGTTGAAGGTCAACAAATTATCTATTCACTGCCATAAAGGTAAATTTTAGGACCCGTTAATACAACTTATACCACATATTGATCTTAGAAGTTTTTCAAAATAGATTAAAGGTAAAAATATATGGATTTCCCATGAACATGGGGTATCTTATGATTCCTCCATATGACTTACAATTTTGGTTTTATGCATGCCTAAAGTTAGGCTAAAAATCAACATCTTTCTTGTATTGGGAAGGACATTCTTGAACCTAGAATGGGTGGTGGGTTTATCGATCAAGCTAGATGAGAGGAAAAAATCCTATTTATAAACATTATCCATCCATATGGATGTGTTGTCAATGCCATTTTTCAGCCAATAAGCACCAAAAATTGAGTTCTCAGACTGTAGCTTTAACTTTGATAATATTTATTATCAGTGTTTCCATGCTCTAGAACAGTAGTGAGATTACACTTGTAGGTGAAATTACACTTGTAGGTGAAATTAAATGTCAAGATCATTGTAAAAAATGTAATTTGCCTATATAAATGTGTTCAAAGTGGTTGATTTTCACCTACTAATCTTAGAGGCAAAATTGTTAGTTGGAGGTCAACAAGTTGTCTCTTCACTGCCAAAACATTACATTTTAGGACCTATTACTGTAAATTCTACCATTAATTGATTTTAAAGATGATTAACACTATATTTGGGGTGAAATTAGAGGGAATTAACTTTCACATGATAGATATTATTATTCCTCCATATGACTTAAAGTTTTAGTTTTATGCATGCCTAAAGTTAGGCTAAAAATTAACATCTTTCTCGTATTGAGAAGGGCATTTTTTAGCTCAGAATGGGTGGTAGATTTGTTGACAAAGCCATATGGGAGGCTAAGAAACTAGTATTATATGTTACCTACCCCTCTAAACATCTTTGTAGTACCATTTTTCAGCCAACAAGCACTAACAATTATGTTCGTGGACTGTACCTTTATCTTTGATAATATTTGTTGTCAGTGTTTCTATACTCCAAAATAGTAATGAAAATGTACTTGTGGGTGGAATTGGATGTCAAAATCATTAGAAAACATGTATTTTATTTATATATATGTGATCAAAATGGTGTATTTTAACTTGTTGGTCTCAAAGGTAAAATTTCTAGTTGGAGGTCAACAAGTGGTCTCTTCACTGCCAAAAAGTTATATTTTAAGACCCATGATTAAAACTTCTACCAAGGATTGATCTTAGAGATGATTAAAAATATATTTGGGGTATAATTATAGGGATTTACCATACACACAATGTATCTTATGGTTCCTTTATATGACTTATAATTTTATTTTTATGCATGCCTAGAGTTAGGCTAAAAATCAACATCTTTATTGTATTGGGAAGGGCATTCTTTAGCCTAGAATGGGTGGTGGGTTTTTCACTCAGGAAAAATGGAAGGCCAAGAAAAAAGTATTGGATATTATCCACCCATTTCAATGTGTTGGTAGTGAAATTTTTTAGCCAACAAGAACCAAAATTTAAGTTCTCAAATTATAGCTTCAACTTTGACAACATTTGTTATCAGTGTTTTTGTGCTCCAGAATAGTAGTGAAAATGCACCTTTGGGTGGAATTGGATGTCACAATAATTATAAAATGTGTAATTTTCCTATATATACATTCTTGAAGTGGTGTATTTTCACCTTTTGGTCTTAGAGGAAAAATTTCTAGTTAGAGGTCAACAAGTTGTCTCTTCACTGTGAAAAAAGTTGCATTTTAGGACTTGTTATTAAAATTTTTTCCATGAATTTCTCTTAGAGATAATTTATACTAGATTAAAGTTGAAATTAAAGGTATTTCATATGCATATTAATTATCTTATGGATCCTCCATATGACTTATATTTTTGGTTTTATGCATGCTTGAAGTTAGGCTAAAAATTATTGGGAAGGGTATTCTTAAGCCCAAAATAGGTGATGGGTTTGTTAACCGAGATAGATGGGAGGATAAAGACCTAGTCTTAGATGTTATACACCCATATATATGTGTTGGTAGCTATATTTCTTAGACAAAAAGCACAAAAATTGAGTTTTGAGATTGTATCTTTAACTTTGACAACATTTATTACCAATGTGTTCGTGATCTAGAATAGTAGTGAAAATGCACTTGCAGGTGGAATTAGATGTCATGGTCATTAAATCACATTTAATTTGAATATATATATGTTTTAAAAATAGCATATTTTCACCTTCTAGTCCTAGAGGAAAAATTTCTAGTTAGAGGTTAACGAGTTATCTCTTCACTGTAAAAACATTATATTTTAGGACCCATTAGAACAACTTCTACCATAGATTGTTTTTAGAGGTAATTTAGACTATATTTGGGGTGAAATTAGAGGGATTTCCCAAAAACATGAGGGATCTTACATTTCTTCCATATGACTTATAATTTTGGTTTTATGCATGCCTAATGTAAGGCTAAAAATCAACATCTTTCTTGTATTGGGAAGGGCATTTTTGAACTCAAAATGGGTGGTGGGTTTGTCAATCGAGCTAGATGGGAGGCCAAGAACCTAGTAATAGACATTATCTACCAATTTGGATGTGTATTTAGTGCTATTTTTCAGCCAAAAAGGACCAAAAATTGATTTACTGGACCGTAGCTTCAACTTTGACAACATTTATTGTCGATGTTTTTGTGCTCTAGAATAGTAGTGAACATGCACTTACAAGTGGAATTGGATTTCACGATCATTGGAACACATGTAATTTTCACATGTAGGTTTGTTATAAGATTCTTAAAGTGTTCTAATGGTAAAAAATCTATAAATGGTCTCATATTTTCAAGAGAGTACATAGACTAGTCAAACTAAGGAAAAATGTCCAAAAAAGGGGCTACAAGTGTTACAAACCCAAGACAAGCCTTGTATGTGAAATGGGATGCTCAAGTGAGTTGGATAAATTGAAATTCATTAAATCAAGTGTAATTAGGTGACTTAAGTGAATTATCTAGTGGAAAGATAGTGAAAGGGTTGTAGGGTAAATAGAGTGAGACAAATGATTCTTGGAGTTCAATGACTGGGATATTCATGGAAAACCAATAAGAGGATTGGTTTTCCATCTAATGGAGACATATATAAAGCTTCAACAAATACCTACAGTCAAGAAGGCATAAAAAGGCTTCTTTGAGGTGTTTTAATATGGTGTGGACCATTTTAAGAGCTTATTAAAGTTATCAAAGAAACCATCATGTTATAGAAGAAACAAATACACCTTGTATGTTTCCATTAGTTTCCAAACCAAGAAGAAAGATTAAATGAAGGTTTCCTTTCCAATTATGGTGTTTCATTGAGGTTCCATGAGCATTTAAGATCAGTGGGGTCTTGGATCATTTGAGAAATATTCCTAAACACATAATTCTTTAGTCACATTCAAAATCTTCCACCTATAGTCCATCCTTCCTATTAGTGTGAATAAATATGATAGTGGTCCATATTGACTAATTCCATGGTGGGATGGTGGTGTCCAAGGTGAGAGGTGGGATTCTACAAAGTCAAGCATGCTAGGATAGGTTTCCAAAGAACACCTATAGTCATAACCTAAAAGCATGTTAGAGGAATGTTAAATGGTGGTTTCCAATGAAGTAAAATTACTAATGGGGATAAATTGGTGTGAATTAGACCAAATAATCCCTTTTATCATAGCATAAAGATCTAGGTATTATTGACATGTAGTCATATGAGGTTTTTTGAGAAGGTACAAGGTGACATGGAATATTGTGAGATAGAAAATGAATGGTAGAATCATGAAAGGAGAGGATACATGAGATTTTAGAAGAAAAATCATCATGATAAGACATAAACCAAGGAAAAATAGGATGATGACTCATTTTTGTAATTTGACCAAGTAAACATGTGTCATTATCTTTTGCCAAAATGGGCCTAGAGGCCAAAATATATTGGATCTAATCAAGATATTTTGTGGAAATGATCATCATAACATAATATACACATTAAATATATTTTTATTATTTTTTATAATGGGAAATATTCACTATTTTAGTACAGTCAATCCTATGTCAAATCACGGTCAACATTGGAGCCTACCTTGGAGAAATTGGTCAGTTTGGGGCTTCTACATGTTGAATCAAAGCATAAAATTTGGTAAAAATAGTATAAATTACCTTTTAAAACATCCCATACCATAATAAATGCCTTATAAATAGTTAAAGTTGTTATTTATTTGACACAATCATCTTGTAGTCAAGAAGGCAGCCATAGGAGATTTCTAAAAGTTGTGTCAGTTCTAGATGCCAAAAAGTAGTTTAGGAATTGGAGAGGTATTAAAATGATATAATATGATGTTTTAAACCTATTATTTCCTATATAATTGTTAAAATTTATATATTTAATGAAAAAATTTGAATAAAGATAAGTTTTGGCATGAAGGAAGCATGCAGGCAGTTCAAGGTTAATAATGGTAAAAAGGGTCTACATCACAAAGTACATATAAAAATGACTTGAAAATTGATAATATTTATATTAGTGATATAATATACACATAAATAATATTGGTAATTTAATATGATAATTTTAGGTGCTCAATGTTTTGTCATAATCCCCTCCATGTCTCATAATGGTCACTATTCATGCAAGCATACTTTTTGGAGTTTTAAGGTGTGTTTGAGGGTTAAAATATTATATAAGTATTTTAAAAGTATTTTAATATTTTTTTGAACCTATTAAAAAAATTTAAATGGTGTTCTTACTCAAAACTTCATGCAATCCCCACAAGCAGGCTCGAATCCCTACAAGTAGTCTCTAAGGCATAAAGGAAAAGTTGGTTTTTTTATCATTAAAAATGAGTTATGAGATGTTTTAGATGTAATGAGGATGTTTTAAAGAAAATAATATTAGTGGGAAAGTCAAATTTGTCATTTGGAGAGTATGTATAGGGTATGGGAAACCCTAGATTAGGGTTTAGGCATTTTTGAGAGATTTAACCATGGGAATTAAATGAAAATTTCTAATATTGCTCCCATATACATGTAGAAGGTAAATAAAAAGGTTTTAACATGATATTTTATTGATGTGTATGGAATATTATAATTGAGGGTTTAAAATAGGGCTAATTAGGCCTAAATGAGGGTAGGCTAATGAAGAAAGTGATAGTTATAGGTGGATTTGGGTTATTAAATTTGACATAGACATGTAAAATGATAGAGTGTACCTATATATTCCATTATAATATATTTATAAAATATAAATTTTCCATACAAGGTAAAATATAGTAAAAAAGGCTCCTTGAGAGAGCATTGTGTCCATAAGTTGTGGAATGAGAGTCAAAGATTGTTTAAGTACTTGAAGGGGGTTATAATAGGTATGTTATGATCATCTAAGACCATATGTGACAACATGTTGAGATCTTGAAACATAGACCAAGATTTGGTCCTTAAAACCCAAAGTAGGTGCCTAAGAAGAAACTAGAAAGAGATTGAGAGGAAGTTTATGAATGAGAAATGAATGGAATGAGGTAAAGGATGTGTTTTGAATTTATTTATAGAGGTAAATGAAATCAAGGATGTGATACTAATATTATAAATAATAAGTACTAGGTGTAAGAAGCAAAATTAAGCCCAAAAAGTCAAAAGAGGAGCTAGCTTGTGAAAGAAGATTCAAATCAAACCATATCAAGTGAATGTGATCATTTGGGTTTAGAAAAAACTTATGATGTTATTTTATACTTCTCCTTCATACCTATACATATGCATAAAAACATAATTCAAATGAAATCACTCATATTATTTATTTCTTATAAGGGTCTAATTTGTAATAGTATCCTAACAAGTTATTCTCAATCTCATAACATTTGTAATCCTTAAGAATACTTCAAAACCAATCACTCATAATAATCTAAACACAAGTGATTCAAAAAAGTTTTAAATCATTGGTTTTTTAAAATATTCATCTATTAAATAATAATTCCATGTACGAATGCCATATATAGGCATACAATGCCAATAATACATGCATTGCCATATAGGCATACAAAAAATTACATAATGTCTAACAACATAGTATCTAATGTCAGGTAAATACATCATATAACATGTACAATGCCAAATATGTGTATATTGACATATAGTCATATAAAAAAGTGCATCATCTACAAAATCCTAATCATCAAAGAGTCTCCCTCTCTTTGCCTTTTTTGAAGAAATCTCCTTGGGATGCCCTACTTGTAGATGGAGATATGCTAAATGCCTTGGATTGATCCAAGGTTAGACTATGGGAACTACTCTCATAGATCACTTTCATCCAAATGTATTTAAACACAAATATTATTATAAAATTAACAAGTATACATGAAACCAATTTAAGAAACTCATGTTTTAAACTATAATAACAAATATCATTTAAACATTTACTTATTACAATCTCATGGTCTTCCTTAATTTGTCATTGATGTTTGATTAGGTCAGTGCCAAGTTTAGCTGCATGAATAGGCATGTCAAATAATGAATAAAAATGAGGATTTATTGTAGTATTCATCTAAATCAAACTATCAAATTTCATATGACAACCCTACATACACAATACATTTGTGAATATAAGTTATATTTGCCAAAGTATGTAGTAAAATTATTTTAAAAAAATTACTAAATTAAAATTAAAAATTACTAAATTAAAATTCAAAATTACAAGTGAATATACATAACTCAATGAATGCCTATGTAAATGACATTTTAGTATCAATGCCTGAGTTTATCTTGACTCATAATGATGGAGTGTTCACCCTAGTCATCAGCTAAATAAACAACCTAATAATTAATAACTTAGGTAATTCATTGATTAAACAATTTGCTAACAAACTTAGTCTTACATAAGATATGAAAAAATATAATTATTTCATGGGAGTTATGAATATTACAAGTGGATATATGCAACATGTGACTTGTAACACTACACTGAAGGTAAGAAATGTCAATTTCATGAGGGAGAATGACAAGACAATAAGGGAAGATTTTTGAGTGATTTTTGTGAAATTGAGTCATTGAATACAAGTTAGGTTTTGAAACATCCTTGATATGTACCTATATACATTGGTTTGGATGCTTTTATAGCTTTTCTAAGGTGTATTTAGGATTTTGACTTGATTACTTGGTCATTAGGCCTAACTAGCATAAGGCAATGACTTGGTATAGTTGAGGACAGTCCTATGAGCGATGGTGTCTAAATTTATTTGTTTTGAAAATTTGATCATGTTAACACCTTAGATAATTTTATTATAGATATTAATTACTTTTTAATCCAATTGAGTATTGGTGTAATAAAAAATCCCTTAGAAACAGTCATTATGATAAGACAAGTACCCTGTATAGGTGTTTGTTGAGAAGTTTATAAACTAAGTTTTAATCATGTTAAGACATATAGAGTGATAGGTTTATTTTATTGGGTAAATCTATAATTCATCCTTTTAATCATGTTTAAAACCTTATAAAATAGGTCTTTTCAATATCTAAATAAACATATAGAAAATAGAACTAAATATTCTAGAGATAAGAGTGAGTAGATAGTCTTCTTTACAAGTGCATGATTTTGGTTACCCTATAGGTGAAATTAGGTCAGATATCTATCCTTATATTTTCCTCAATTTTTGTAAGGGAAGGTATATATATATACAATGCAAGTAGCTAGAGGTCAACAAAGGGTGTTATAGTCTAATCGATACTCAATATTCATTTTAGGGGGACTTTCCTAATGAAAGGTGTTATAGTCTTATAGAGTCATTATGTCACTCAAGTGATGAAAGTACATGGATATAGATAGTATCTCTCCCATAACTAGATATATTATGTCTTTGGTCCACCTAAATAGGTTGTGGTAACAAACTACTCAACCGCATCTATCTATATGTGGCTGAGATCCCCTATTTGTATATGTTCATAAGGCCTATGCCATATACATAAATGATATAGTTTATAGTCGATGCTCTCCAAAAAAACCAATGGGATATAAGGTATGTTCCCCTAAAAAACCATTAGAATAGACTAGGTATAATGAGATCAAAAGGCTATTCCATCTAAATTTATAAATCCATAGATATAGATGAAATTGTTACACTCAGTTGGAATTGATGGGAATTGAATTATTAGCTATGATCATTTTGGATATTGATCATAGATATTGAACTACTATATGTGATTAGGATAATAGGGAATCAATTGGATGGATATGAGTCCAATATTTAAAATATAAGAGTAGTGTGCATATTGATGAAGACATGCTATGCTTGATTGGGAAATTCATAGAAATATATTTTACCAAACAACTTTTGTCAAATGAACTCTATATATATACATCCAATATTAATAATTGGTATTAACCTGCTATGGGAACTATATATAATGGGATATCAATCATATGTTTAACTTGCTATTTTGGTTATTGAAAACATAGTTTAAAGTCAAAATAAAAGCAAAAAATTTGATATGGAGGATGAGTTTCTAACATTATGCCAATCCATGTTAATACATAAAATAATAAAAAAACCAACAAAATTATAATAGGTATTTTATATTTTCTTACACAAAATCTACTAATGATGCAATTAAGGTCTACGAATGTACATCTAGAGTATATAAGATTCACTTGAAATTTTACCTCTATAAATGTATATGGTGTCATACTGACACAAATAGATGTATTAGGGGTTGTTTCAATACTTATTTATCATGTCTAAGGCAACGTCTCCTCTTGGAACACAAAAAAATACATATATATTATTTAATTTAAACATGTAAATTAATTTTTACCCTTTTAATTTATAAATATAACTTAAAAATTTAACATAAAATTTATATAAAAGATAATTTCATGTGTGTAGAGACTCCTAACATATCCAAACCAAGTATGTGTTCCAATAATTCATCAACTAAGACCATATCCACCAAGCCCATTAAAGCATCACCACCATCATCTAAAGGTCCAGTGCATATAACACCATAACATTTGCATGGGTGGGGTTGGGTATGGCCACTAACTAGAATATCTTGAGCATTTATCTTTGAAAGTCTACTTGTATGATGAAAAATTGTATTAATAAGCAAACTAAGCACATGTAAAGTGTCTATCTCCACAACTTCCTTCACCATAGAGGGCATCTCTAGATGAAGTAACTTTTGGGTAGGGATCCTTGTAGTTTGATTAGGTATATAATGTGCACTTGATCAATCCTTCATGGAGCCTTTCTCTCAACCCTAAAAATCACCATAGTAAAAGTAGTTTAGAATTTAATTGAGGACAAACTCAAAATATAGTTTCATTAAAAATTACAAAGGTAACTCATGGTATTACAAGCTAGATATTCAAACACCATCCACCATTGATCCCAAAAATTGGCTTTAATCAAATTATGTTGGCGTCAATGGATTAGGAAACATTTGGTCATTATGAGAAATGGGGTACTGGTGGTTGGGTTAATAAATAAGGCACAAATTTGATATTTTGTTATATATTTCTTCTTTACATTAGATGCTAATAATTTTTTAGCATAATGAGCCCTAAAAATATCCCTATATGACCTCCATCTATCAATTTGACTTTTTATCAAGTCAACTTGACCTTATACTAACTCTAGGGTATTAACCAAATAGGTGTGGTAGATGTTCATAGAAGTGGGCTACCTCATTCTCTTAATTATCTACTCAATTTCAATTTTATTCTCTAATATGTGAGCAACTATATCCTCCTGACTACTTGGGGGATCTAGTGGAACTTTAGGAGGGGTAGGTAGAGGGTTAAGTGGAGGGTTGGGTGGAGGGTTAGGAAAATGATTAGGTGGATGGTTAGGTAGAGAATTATGACCTATTAGAGAAAAATTATAAATCAAACTATGCAAAACATTCACAAAATATTCAAAAAAATTGTTTTAATTTACAAAACCTATCTGTTCTTCATGGCGACATCATCGATCTCATGAATGTGAGAGGAAAAGATAAGATTTACACATGATTTGGAGGAAAAAATGTGAGATTTAGGGAAAAAGGAATATCTAGAAGGCAAAATGCAAATTCAAAGCACCAAAATGAGAATGTCAAGTAGAATAGAAATGAGAGAATTTGGGTTTTTTTAATTTTATAGTTTATATAATGTGTATGTGTTATATTTATAAATATGAACATATATGTATTGTTATAAAATGTATGCATTATTTTTATAATTCATATGCATTATGTATTGGATATTCTAAACCATAACGCTTACATTTTATAATAATATGTACACATTATGTTATAATGCGTATGCATTATTTGGTATGTCTACAAAATTTTCCCCCAACTTCATATACATACCCTGGTATATCAAGAAACATGGGATATTTATTATCATCATCCATATCGATAATTTTAAAATATTATTAAAATATAACTTATATAATATATAAGTTAATGTCATGCAAGAATTTAATAAGTGCTAACTTTGAATTATTATCCATAAATAACACATTGGCTAATGGCTTCAATAGTGTCTTCTCCATATTTTACTATCTTATTTAATCAATGTGTTTACTTCATCTCCTATGTATACTATGATATTATTCAATTCTTATTAATTCATATTCACATCAATGATCAATTCTTGTTCATAATGTGTATTCCTAGATATACACATTTCTATTGGCCCTTCTTATATAGATTTTAGTTTCTCCCCTATACTTTATAAAAATGAAGTCTTAAACATAGGGATAATACTTATATTTAATAGTGAGTTTTTTATAAATCTCTTCCATATTTTTAGGTTGAGGTCATCTTCTAAAATATTCCATTGCTTTCTCTCTCATTTCTCATTATTTTAATCTCCCCTTATTAATTCATAATCATTTATTGCACCTCTATAAATATCTTCTTTTGTATAAGCACATCATGATGGTTATTTTTATACCTCTTACCTACATTTTAATTTATCTTTGTATGTATTTTTTTATTCTCTAACTATTTTATCCATTCTATATTTAAGTGAAACTAGATAGTTATATAACTTATCCTACTCAATAATATTCAAGCTTAGAGAAGGTAATCAGGTAATAAACATGCTTGGGGTTAAATTTAAATCAATTTCATGACAAATAATGGATCCACTAAACCTAAACTAAGGGATATCTTATCACATTGTGGCAAAGGAGAGGTTTCAAAGGACTCTAGTCAAATTCCATATTTTGATAACCCTAGCTATGTTTTATGATTGTGAATAGTATTAAACAAATTAATATACTAACAAACTATACAAGCTAATCTAGTAAATGTATATGTGAGATAATCTATTGCTCACCAAATCTTGTGGCACAAATGATGAAGATAATAAACATATACATATAAATATATCTATAAAATATAAAGTATATAATCAAGGAGAGGTAAAATCCAATATATATTTAACTCTACAACATTTACTTATAAAAATATGAAGGGATAAGAATATAGTTACGTTTGTTGAATTGAACCCATCATTCCTTAATCTCTCCCTTGGGTAATGGTGCTTTGAAATCAGTTATTGTGGGCTTGGAAGGATCACAAAGATAAATAAAATCTAGGATAAACTACCTCTCATGTGCATCTAATAATTCTACAAGATAAGTGCTAATTATCCAAGGGTAATAATGTAAGCAATGAAACCTCCTATTGATTGTATAAATATATTTATGAATAGTAATGATACATAATTTAATGATCCTATATTATAAATGAAATAAAAAGGGGTATACATAGCCATAGATTAACCCTAATACCTCCTAGGATTTTAGTTGATGTAGTTATCTGGTTTGACCTCATTGGGAAGGAAATAGAGTTGTTAGGTCTCAAACTATGTCAGCTTAAGCCAACATAGTTTTGTAACATGTGGTAAATTATAGAATGGTTTGACCTCATTGACCTTGTAGGATACATGGTAAGAAGTTTTTTCTTCTTATTTATTAGCTATTTTGGATAGTTATCTACTTAGGTAAATGTATAAGTAGGGTTTCAATGCCTAGGGAAATGGATAATAATAGTTTATATTAGTTTTAAGTGGTCGTATATGGGCCAATAATCCTATAAAGCACCAAAGGTCTACTAAACCCTTTCCTAGTACACCCTTCAAGGTGTGCACTTAGAGAGATTGAGATTCAATGGGTTCCTTCAAGAGATAAAACATCAGTAATGGCTATATAATTTTTAAATATCCTATTCCAATCTACTAGCGTATCACACCCAAATAGAACTCAACTTGATTATGAGGCCAACTATGGATTTTGAGCTTTAATTAAAAATAGGAGATGTGTTTAGTGATGAGCCCAGCATATGCCAAATAAATTTATAATAAATGACCTCATCTTACTCTCTCTTTCTATTAAGTTTGATTGCATTTTTTAACTTTTATTTTGATCTGAGATGAGTTAGGATGTGATTATCCATCTTTTGTTGATTTTGATTCTAACATTTTAAAAGACTTGCAATTCCTAGCAAGTGTCTTGGAACTAGTTTTGAAATAAAATAGGTCATCATCAAGCTAAAGAATAAATATGAAGTGGATTGCATGTTTTTGGAAACATTGGACTCAATTTAGATTAGTTTTGGAAGCTACAAAATCTAGTTCAAAATCATCATTGTTAGCTCTGAAACCTACAGAATATATTCCAGAACCATCATAGTTAATTTCAAAACTCCACCATACTATTTCAAGTTGTCACATTTTTGGACTTAGCTCTAAAACTCTATATTTAGCTCTGGTACTCCTACAGATAAGTTATAGAACTTTTGTGGCTAGATATGGAATTGATGAGGATCTATTTAAAATAGTCAGTGATCTATTAGATCAATGATCCCATTAAATCAGGAATAGATTCCCAATTTTTTGAACTTGCAGAATCAATAAATTTATCACACAGCTAGACATCCAACCACATCTTGATTCAACATCTATTTTGGGTATGATTCAGTTCCATCGTATCCATGAAATAATTATAGCCATCAAAGCATCTATATATACAAACCTAGGAATTTAGTAAAAAAATATAGATATAGAATATAGAATATGGAGAAAATCATTGAAGAATAGAGAGATAAAGGATAGATTAATACATTTGTAATACAAATAAATTTATCAATAAAATATCCATTTCTATTTTGAAATCAAATTAAATTATTCAAATCCTGTTCTAGGCAGAGTAAGGGCCCACTCCAAAAAACTAGGATCTTCATTTTTTTGATATTTATATTTCTATTCACAAAAGTAAATAGTTAACTCTATTAAATTTATAAATGCTTCCAACTCCTTAAAGTTAAGATTTGTTGTGAATTTGTTCCTATAGGTGTTTTAGATTAATTTTTTATTTTTGCAACATGTGCTTGTTTCCAACAATCTATTTCATTTTTGTAATGTGTGTTTGTTTCCAGCAATCTATTTCATTTCTATAATGTGTGTTTATTTCAGACAATCAATTTCATTTCTACAATGTGTGTTTATTTCTAGAAATATATTTCATTTTTACAACATGTGTTTGTTTCTAGCAGATTTGCATAGTTTGATTCCAATAGGCTTTTAACCAAGAAATCCTTAAGACATTAAAACCTCCCCCCAAAAAAAAAATACAAATACCTCCATTCAATTACTAAATCATTATGATTATTATTATTGCATATAGCTTTAAACACATCCCTAGTTAAATATGACATCAACAGAATGTTGATTAAATGAAGGGGATGACAACACCCATCATTTTTGGTGCCATTGCTGGGGAACACTAGTTAGAATCTTCTAATTAGGTGTCAACAACAACAATCATTCATTTAGTAATTAAAGAAATTTTCCCTAATTTATGAGTAGACCACAAGATTCCAAGGGTAGATTTCTCCCCAAAATATTTGAACAAGAATTTCCATCATCCTCTAGTTTAAGAAAGGACGTTGAGCAAGAATTGGAGGCACCATTATCTCTTACAAGACAAGAAGCAAAATTTCCATCTTTGGAATTTTTGTTCAGTCACTAGAACCAAGTAAAACCATAGGGAGGAGGATTATTTCTAAAGATCCATTGAGGGAAAGTTTTGATTCTCAATTGAGTAGTCAACCCCCTACTCCTTACTTTTCACCATCCCCAAAATAGACCACATACCACATTGATTGGGAGAAGGAATTAGAAAATACCAAAGAGATGGCATGAGAAGCTGGAAGAGAACCTAAGAGAACCTTTACCTATCCCATTTAGATCAAGGATGATGAAACCACTATGAAAAACATTTCACTTGCACACTTTCCCACATTTAGAGGAATGTCATCTGAGGATCCTAACCAATTTATATTTGAGTTTAAAGTACTATGTCAGACTTATGATTATAAGATAGATAATCAAAAATTGAAGTTGTTTCCACTACCCTGAAGGATGCAACAATGAGGTGGCTTATGGGATTAACATCTAATTCTATTACCAATTGGGAACAAATGGAAACTATCTTCCTAGACAAATATCAAGATTATTGTAGAGGAAGAAATTGAAAGGAAGAATATTTCAAAATCAAACAGGAAGAAGATGAAAATATGGAAGATTATTTGGACAAATTCCTCTTTGTGAATAAAAGATGTGGATTTGTACTTCAAGAATATTTAAGTAAAACCATTTTTCTCAAAGGTCCAGATGATGAATCTAGGGAAACCCTTGATTTAATTGGTGGAGGAAACATTGCTCAATTAAGAATGGAAGAAATTATAGAAATTTGTAGAAACTATTCAAGAACAAGGGGAGGACCTAGAAAGGGGAAAATCGTTAAAAATTTGAATCTATATATGAAATAATTGATGGATTAATTAGAAAACTTTAAAATAGACATATTAGTTCAATTAACTTCCACCATGGATGGATTGCAAGCTAAATAAAATTCCCAACTTGAACCATTAGTCATGTATTATCCTAGATGCAGGAAGAAGCATGCAATAAAGGAATGTCCTTTAGATGAAACAAAAGTATGTATTGTATATGACTCTAAAGAACATGATACTCATACTTGTTCTCTTCTTCCACTCATAAAAAAATAGCTCAAACAAACCAATACATCATCCACCATAGAAGAATTAAATTTTGTTTAGAGATAACCTAACCTAGGACAATTTATGCCAAGACCAGCTCCTCATCCATAGATGATGCCATAGGAAGCTCAAATAGTAAAACAAAGTTGGGGATATCCACCTTGGTCCCCTAAACCCACATGGTATCCTCAGGATTGGGCAAGTCAATCTTGGTATACTCAAGGACATTAACAACCTTGGGCTGGTCAAGGAAATCTTTATGCTTGGCCACAACCTAGAGGGAGCCCTAGAAATTATGTGCAAGGAAAAACATATCTAAATCAAAACCAACAAGCCATAATGGGACCTCTAACACAAAATCCATATATTGAAAACATAGTCCAAACCCAAATGCTAGCACAACTAGTAGCAAACCCAAGAACCAAACAAATAACTCTTGTATATGAAATAGAACCATAAAAATTAGTTGATTTAAATATAATGGATTGTAAAAACATTCAAACCTAATCTAGAAAAATAGTTAGTATTCCACCTATTATAATAACTGAGAAGACAGAAGAAGCTAAAACCCCTAGCATAGTTACACCTAAGGAAGATGAGAAAGAAAAAGATAAGGAACCAAAAAGAAATTCTATTGAGATTCCATTTTCAGAAAGACTTACAGAAACCATAGAACTTAAGGAATCTGAATTGGTGCAAGAACTAAGAAGATTGAATATTGAAATACCATTACTACAAGTAATTAAGGATATTCTAGAGTTTAACAAGTTAATCAAATTGTTATGTTTTAAAAAACCTGGAAGAAAGTAGTACCCTAGGACTATTCAAGTAGATGGGAAACTCACTGATTTATTAGCAGGAAAACTCCTACTACCTAAATTTGGAGATCCTAGAAGCCCTATTATTTTTGTTTCTATAGGGAATAAGGATAGACATGACATTTTAATTGATTTGGGCATAGCTATCAATGTAATGACAGTGGACACTTTGAAAACATTACCATTAGTAGGCATACAACCTAATAATACCATATTGTAGATGGCAGATCAGTTTGTAGAAAAACCAGAGGGAGTTATTGAAGATGTGGCAGTAATGGTGGAATCATGGGAATATCCAGTTGACTTCCTTATATTGAAGCCAAAAGGTAAAACACTTGGTTATCCCATTATTTTGGGGAGACCATGGTTAGCTACAGTTACTACCTTAATTGATTGTAGGTCAGGTGATATGTCTATTTCAAATGGTAAGAATTCTAAGCAAATTTCATTATATCCATCTGCATGACTTTTTATTGATAATCAAGTGAAATTATAGGTTGATAATCCTGATATTAATGAGAAAAATATGTCTTATTTAGCTATGACAACATTATATGATCATGTATGGGAAATAGATGATATGGTTAATCCTTCATTAAATGAACATCAATCATCATTAGAGTAGACAGGATTAGTTTTAGAACCATCACAATTAGTTCCAAAACCATTACAGTTAGTTCTGGAATCATCACAGTTAGTTCTGAGACCACACCAATTCCCTGCAAGTGAAGATAACTTCACTCTAAAGGAATGCAATTTCTCTTGGGGAGAGAAAGGATCTGTAGCATCAACATTATAGATATTAGGAGATGGTGAAGAATATTTGAAAAATATAAGTAACAAGGAGTTTGACCTCCAAAAAGATAAGTATCATAACTCTTCCTATTGTCCTTTGTCCAATATTTTACCTCTAAGAACTTTCAGAGATGTTGCTACATATCATATATTGTTAACACATGTCTGTACACTAAACACCTTAATGAAACCCTTTCAACAAATTAGTTCATCATATCCTAGAACCAAACAAGTTGATATTTAACTAGGAATTTTTTTGAATATTAATAGCTGGTTAAAGATTGATGAAGAAGTCAAACTATTTGATGTTCTGAAGGATCATACTAAAGCATTTGCTTGGGACTATAGAGATGTGAAGGGAATTCATCCAAGTATCTAAACCCATCACATTTATACTAAAAATATTAGACTAGTTATACAACCTTAGAGAAGGATTAATCCAGCCTTAAGGGATATAGTCAAATAAAAAATTGAAAAACTATTACAAGTAGGTTTTATCTACCCTATCTTAGATAGACAGTGGGTGTCTCCTCTTGTAATTGTCCCTAAAAAGAATGGAAAATAGAGAATTTGTGTTGACTATAGGGAACTGAACAAAGCCACCATGAAATATTATTTTCCCTTACCATTCATAGATCAAGTCTTAGACAACCTTTCAGGTAAACAATACTTTTCCTTCTTAGATGGATTTAGTGGATACAATCAAATCAGAATTATTGCTGAGGATCAGGACAAAACTACATTTACTTGTCTATGGGGTACCTTTTCTTATAGGTTATTGCCATTTGGACTATGTAATGCTCCATTAACTTTTCAAAGAGCTGTATTAGCAATTTTTGCAGACCTAACAAATGACTGTGTGGAGGTATACATGGATGACTTTACTGTGTATGGAGATACATTTGATGATGCCTTAAATTTTTTGGATAGAGTATTAACAAGATGTGAACAACATCACTTGTCTCTTAGTCATGAGAAATGTTTGATGATGGTTGATGAAGGGATCATACTAGGGCACCATATTTCAAAAAGAGGAATTTAGGTTGACTAAAACAAAATCAAGATTATTTCAAACTTGCCTATTCCTCAAACTCCCACAGATATCATAGGACATGCTGGATACTATAGGCATTTTATCAAGGATTTTAGTAAAATTGCTAACCCATGTTTAAATTGCTTACCAAGGACTATGAATTTATTTGGGATGAACAATGTCAACATGCTTTTGAATAAATTAATGAGAAATTAGTAATTGCCCCAATATTGCAAGGACCTAATTGGGAGAAACCTTTTCACATCTAAACTGATGCCTCAAATACCTCAATTGGTGCAGTTTTAGGATAGAGAGATGCAAGAAGAATGTATGCTATTTACTATCTCAGTAAGAATCTTACTCCCACTGAAATAAATTACACTACCACTAAAAATGAATTTCTGGCTATGATCTATGTAATCAATAAGTTGAGACATTACATTATAGGGTACAAAATATTTGTACATATATATCACTCAGTAATTAAATATTTAATGAACAAACCAGTGGTTGGAGGTAGAATAATTATATGGTCATTACTTCTACAAGAATTCTATATTACCATTGTGGATAATCCAGGCAAATCTAATGTGGTGGCTGATTTTTTGTCAAGATTGACCAGTACAGGGGAGTAGGATCTAGTCAAGGATAACTTTCCAGATGAACAATTGTTTTTTATTACAGCTAACACACCATGGTTTGCTGACATGGAAAATTATCTTGTAATAGGGAAGTTTCCTCCTTCTTTCACTTAAAAACAAATTAAAAAAATTAATCAAAACCAGTGCATAGTTCAAATGGTTAAATGGAATGATATTTAAATGTGGTCCTAATTTGGTTTTACATAGGTGTGTAAGAGAAGATGAAATTTTTGACATCCTCTAGGCATGTCATGATGAACCAAGTGGAGGACACCATTTAATGAAACAAATAGCTCACAAGATACTTGGTACTGGTTACTATTGGCCATCTATGTACAAAGATGTGAAGAGATATATCAGGTGGTGTGATCCTTGTCAAAGGATGGGATAGCCAACCATTACCAATGAAATTCCTCTACAACCACAAGTAGTGATTGAACCATTTGAGAGATGGGGATTGGATTTTATTAGACCTTTTAATCCTCCTTCACAAGGAAAAGAGCACATTCTTGTTTAACAAAATGGGCAGAAGTGTAGGATTTAACAAATGCCACTAAAGAAGTAGTTATTGATTTCTTTTAGCACATAATTATGGTAAAGTTTGGAGCACCAAGAATCTTAGTTTCAGACTAGGGACCACAATTTATGTCCAATATGATCTAAGCTTTCACAATGTATTATCAAATCAATAATAGGAAGTCATCTCCCTATCACCCGCATGCAAATGGAAATGTTAAAGTAACACATAGAGAATTAAAAAACATCCTCACTAAAATAGTTGAAGCTAAAAGAAGAGATTCAGTAAAAAGACTACTTGAAGCTATTTGGGCTTATAATACAACTTGGAAAACCACAACATGGTTTTCACCATATGAGTTAGTCTATGGGAAAAAGCCCTTGTTGCCTATTGAGTTTGAACTACAGACATTAAGGACATCAACTAAGGTGGGAATTGAATTGGATGTAGCTCAAAAGGAGAAAATCCTTCAACTCAATGAATTAGATGAATTCAGAATGGAAACACTTCACCAGACAGAGATAATCCAAGGTCAAAGGAAGTAATGGCATGATTCACATATCAAGGAAAGACAATTCAAAGTAGTAGACTGGGCATTGTTGTTTGATTCTAAGTACCAACAATTCAAAGGTAAATTAACAACTAGATGGTTGGGACCTTATCAAATCAAGCAGATATTTGACAATGGTTTTATCTAGTTACTTCCCATTGATGGCAGTGGAAGAATAATCTTGGTCAATGGACACATGCTAAAACTTTATAGGAAGCCTCCTACTAAGGATGAATTCTTGAAGTAGATTGAAGCAAATAAAGTATTTGATCATATGAAAAAACCCAGTTCTTCCAAAATGATCAAATAATTAGATG
Organism: Torreya grandis; assembly: GCA_037957365.1. Taxonomy (NCBI): domain Eukaryota; kingdom Viridiplantae; phylum Streptophyta; class Pinopsida; order Cupressales; family Taxaceae; genus Torreya; species Torreya grandis. The sequence continues at coordinate 1,764,456 of JARHVA010002218.1, read as the reverse complement.
AAAAGATATAAAATAAAGGGAAGAGAATGAAAACTAGTAAATGGCATTATCTTCCCAAAAAAAATTAGAGATCAATTGAAAATCAGTGATGGTGATTGATCTTCTCAAATAAATGGCTAATTTAAATAATTTTTTTTGAATTCTAACTATTTTTTAGGGATGATGTGTTAGCATGGTGGAGGGATTACATCATCAAGGATGGTAATTATGTTATTAACTTGTTAAAGGTTAAATGGAAAGTTTGCATGTGTGATTAGACTTGATTTAGAAAGATTAATATGATGAGTCATCTGTTATACATCATGGTTAAATGTGTAAAATCATGAGAAGGATATTGATGATGGAATGAGTTGGTGGATAACCATAAAGAATCATTCTTATGATTGAAGCAATTGAATCCACTAGTTTCAAAACTAAGTACAGTAGTTTCGTAGCTAAAATTGATAAGTTTCACAACTAAGTACAATAATTCCAAAAATGAATTTTCTAAATCATCAATCGAATCTGCTAGTTCCATAACCAAAATCATTAGTTCTACCAATACAAGAAGCAATTTTTATCTAACTTGTGAAAGATTAAAAGAAGAATGAATCATGGGAATCAAAAAGAAGTCAGAACCAGATAATGATACCCAACTCCTTACAGATGAAGAAGTAGAAAATATCTTTCAATAGGTATGATGGATGAATTTTTTGAGGAAATTTCCCAAATACAATGATGAATATTATCAATTTAGAGGAAATAAGGACAAATATTAGGAAGGTTTTCATTCCTTTTTCTATCAATATCATAAGTGAGATGTCTAGAATACCAATAATGCATGTCCTAAACCCTGTCAAAGGGACATTGAAAGACCTGGTTGAAACCCTATTGAAAGAAGGGGAAGTTGAACCCCAATATATTTATAATACAAAGAAAATAATTAGAGTTAAGAGGGCCAGCTTGCCCAAACCCTTTGACAGAGTAGCATTTTGGATAGTTAAATATTTAACCTATGTTAGACAATTTGGGAGAGTAGGAAAATAAGTCATAAAAATCCTTATACACCTTAGATATGGAGCCAAAAAACTAGAATATATAGTAAACCTTCCAGGGTTTCTTTTTGACTCCATCCATGCCATGGCCCAGAGATATTCTTGGGGTGTAGGAACAATTAGACATCATGGGTTAGTGCATTTAGTATGCCAACACCATTTCCTTTCCAAGAAAAATGGGGAAGAAATGTGGGACAAATTTCTTGGTAATTTTGGACAAAAACCTAGTATTCCCAGAAGAACAATAGAAACTCCTCTTGCTCCTTCAGTTCATTTGAAAATTGCTACCATTGCTAAGGAAAAGAAAAGATTAGGGAAAGAGGAAATACCAAAAAGAAGAAAATATAGAAGAAAAGTTAAAATTATAGACCCTATTATACCTTCTCAAGCCATTTCTTCTTCTATTGAAGCTATAGAGGAATTGATACCTATCTCTGACAATGACAGTTCACCTAGGCCTAAGCAAAAGGTGAACATCAAAAGAAGTTATAAGAGGAGACCTATGTTTGCACATTTTGAGGCTCCTCAAGATATAAAATGTCATAAAAAGTCTAAAGAAAGTTTAGAGGAGTTGGAAGAACAAGAAAGGCTAGAAACTGAAGCTACTAATATTTTGGGCAGCATGGCCATGACTCCTTCTGGACCAAGCCAAACAAAAAAGGAAAAAGAAGATGAAATATTTGAGGAGGCAATTTTTGAATAAATGGGTGAGACTGTAGTACCATCACATTGCAGAAGATGAATAGGCATCTTGGAGAAGGAAAGGTAAATCCCCTATGGTGGAAGAGGAATGCTTAACTCCCTAATAATTTTCAAAAAAAGAACAAAACCAATAGATTAAATAGGCTCTATTTTTGTCTAGAGTAGAACTCATTATCAAGGAAAAGGATGAGGAATTAAACTTCCTCAAACTCAAGTTAGAATAGAAGGAAATGCTCCTTGCAGAATTAACAAACTAGTTCACAGCTAAGAATGAGGAATTATCAAAAATTAAAAGGAAACTAATGGAGAATGAGGGAAAATGTACAATATAAACCTATGTCAACAGTCTCTACACAGACTGAATTGACTTATCTTCCACTCAAGCAGTTATGGGATGACACATGTAGAGAACTCAATGAAATCCAAGCATCCAATATAGACATGAAAGGCAAACTGGTGGAAGAAGAGAAAGCAAGGAAGGAATGGGAAGACAAATTTTACAAAGAGGAAAATGATAAGTATAAATTTCTTGTGAAAATACAAATAGTTTGTATGATGAGTGAAAAGCTACTTGTGTGTAGAAGACCTTGTCCTATTTATAGCATGTTTTTAGAGGAACAATTCATTCACTACTAGTTGGCAAGGATAGCATGTGGCCTTACACATGAAATAAAAGATGAAGCTAATTTTTCAGCTGCCTACTCCTTAGCTAATACAAAATAGAAAAACCTTCTTTGTGAATTTTACTTCTATAATTTTATGCTAGAAAGAAATATAGGTTTTATGATCAATTTATGTGTAGGAGAAATCCAACTTAATGCATTTGTCTCTATTCTTCAAAATTAGATTGCATGGAAAGAAAGGGAGTTAGAGCATTGGTCAAAGGCTAGTTCATCTAGTCTCTGTATGAGAATTCATTATGGTAATCTACTCACCATTGCTACATATTTCCAATCCCATGCATTTAATGATAAATTTAAGGGATCTTATCTTTTTAGTTTATAGCAAAGCATGGATGTCTTCACCTCTTATGAAAGGGCAAATTTTGATAATATCTATGATGCATGTTTAAAAAGATGGGAATTTCTCCCGGTAGCATTGAAAAGAAGTGAAGTAATATCCCCTTCAAATTTGATTTGGAGTTTAGAAAGGGCAAAAGCTTTATGCACAATAATTTCCTGGATCAATGAAACTCCCCTGAGCATATGGATATGAATGCATACAAGGCCACCTCTACTTCTCACCCCCATATCTCCTTGGAAAAATAGAGAACATTAACATCCCACTCAATTTGAAGAATGGAAAAGGAAAGTAGAAGTAGGAGTAGGGTATAGTACATCTAAATCAAAGCATTGGGATATTCAGTGCCAGCCATTTGATGTAAGTAATCAAATGGAATGCAAGATATACAATCCTAAATTTGAAGAGTGAAGTTTGTAAAGGGACTTACAAACAAGTATGGGGGAAGTGATGAGGCCAGGATATGCCCAATAAATGTATAATAAATTACCTCATATTACTCTCTCTTTCTATTAAGTTTGATTGCATTTTGTAACTTTTATTTTGATTTAAGATGAGTTAGGATGTGATTATCCATCTTTTGTTGATTATGATTCTAACATTTTAAAAGACTTGTAATTCCTAACAAGTGTGTTGGAAAATTATAATTTTGAAATAAAATAGGTCATCATCAAGCTAAAGAATAAATATGAAGTGGATTACATGTTTTTGGAAGCATTAGACTCAATTCAGATTAGTTTCAGAACCTACAAAATCTGTTCTAAAATCATCATAGTTAGTTCTGAAACCTACATAATCTATTCTAGAACCATCATAGTTAGTTTCAAAACTCCACCATACTATTTCAAGTTTTCACATTTTTAGACTTAGCTCCAAAACTCTATATTTAGCTCTAGTACTCCTATAGATAAGATCTAAAACTTTTACAGCTAGATATGGAACTGATGAGGATTTATTCCAAACGGTCGGTGATCTATCAGATCAATGATCCCATTAAATCAGGAACATATTCTTGATTTTTTGAACTTGCAGAATCAAGGCATTTATAACACAGCTGGACATCCAGCCACATCTTGATTCAGCATATATTATGGGCATGATTTAGTTTCATCGTATCTATGAAACAAGTACAGTCATCAAAGCATCTATATATACAGACCTAGGAATTTAGTAAAAAATATATAGATATAGAATATAGAAGATGGAGAAAATCATTGAAGAATAGAGAGATAAAGGATAGATTAGTACATTTTCAATACAAAACATTTTATCAATGAAATAACCATTTATATTTTGAAAGTAAATTAAATTATTCAAATCTTGTTCTAGGTGGAATAAGGGCCCACTCCTCCAAAGAACCAAGATCTTCATTTTTTTCAGTATTTATATTTCTATTTGCAAAAGTAAATAGGTAACTCTGTTAAATTTATAAATGCTTCCAACTCCTTAAAGTTAAGATCTATTATAAATTTGTTCCTGTAGGCATTTTAGATTAAATTTTCATTTCTACAATGTGTGTTTGTTTCAAACAATCTATTTCATTTTTGCAATGTGTGTTTGTTTCCAGCAATCTATTTCATTTTTGCAATGTGTGTTTATTTTTAGCAATCAATTTCATTTATGTAATGTGTGTTTATTTCCAGCAATTTATTTCATTTCTACAATGCATGTTTATTTTTGGCAGATTTGCATAGTTTGATTACAATAAGGTTTTAACCAAGAAATCCTTAAGACATTAAAAACCCCCAAAAAAACAAAAAATACAAATACCTCCATTCAATTACTAAATTGCTATGATTCTTATTGTTGCATATAGCTTTAGACACAACCCTAGTTAAATATGACATCAACAAAAAGTTGATTAAATGAAGGGGATGATGACACCAATCATTTAGATATAAATAATGTATTTTAGTGTGATTTTAACTTTTGAATATTCATTTTTTCCTTTTAATCATTGATTTTTGTTTAAATGATTTATCTTTTAACTTTCATGGCATTTTTTATTCCTCCCCCATACAAATTTGGAATAACTAGTCATGAGTGATAATAATGACAAACACAAATGAGATGTAGGCTTTGGTTATATGATTAAAAATACCAATATATATTGACATGCATTACTAAATAATTAAGTTTTCCTAAAGAGCAACATGTGATCTCAATTCTTAACCTTATGTTTTCTTAGTGTGAACAAGTAAATAATAAGGGATAAATGAAGATAAAAAGAGATCTATGTATGTATTGATAAAATTAGAATTATGCTTGTTAACTTGATCATATCTTAAAGATAGGATAATTAAGGGATGTGGGTTTAACAACCATGTCACAATAATAACTATCTTTAATTTAAAATATAAATCAAGCATAAGACAAATAATTTTGAATAAAAATTAAACCATTTAAAATGAAATTAAACCATAATGAAAGACATATTCATTTTAAATGACATTAAAGATAAAATAAAATAACCCATGAAACACAATAAATAAGTAAAATATCCATATATACTCATAATTCAAATGCAGATCATATAATAGTGTGATAAATAATGTGATATAACACCATGATGTGTTCACAAATACTCATAAATATTGGCACAAATAACATCCATAATTTCTAATGCATCCTTATGTAATTTAAAAATTACACTAATAAGAGTTTCAACAATCTTTGCAAAAACATGTGAAAAGACTTCTTGTTGTAGCATCTCTATAGAAAAGGTAGGTATGGTAGAACTATTGTAATTCTTTAAAGGTATTTTTTATGTGGGATACTCAATGTGAGGAATAGGTATCAAAGTATGAATGGTATCTTTAGATTTATGTAAAGGTGTAGGCTATGTAAGAGGAGGAGACTTTGTTAATGAATGACCTTAATCATGAGGCTAGGCTAGTGAAGGCTTAGGCCATGGAAAATCCCAAAAATGTTTTTGAAGCACTTGGCATCTATCAATGTGGTGTGTAGTGAAGTAATTCCAAATACAATAAACCTCCCCATATTGAATAATATACTCAAGGAGTACGTTGGGATGTGGTAGACTATTGTATTTTGGCTGTATTATAGATATACTAAGTGTATCAATGTATTGTCTAAGCTATCAACAATGACTAGAAGAATGGTTGTGTGTACCATGATAGAAATAAGTAAGTATAGTAGTATGTGGTGAAGGTTAGATATCTATGGTAGTAGAAGAGGATAAATTCTATTACTAGTGTTCACCATAATCCTTGGCCTAGTGATTTTAAACTCCATGGATCTCAAAATAAGTCTCATATGCCCATCATGTTGGTAAAGGATCAAGTTTTAACAAAGGTAATATGTCATCACCAATAGGATAAATCATAATAGGATCAGTATTAGTATAAGAAACATTAATTAATTAACTCATAATGGGCCAAAGTAATTTAGCTAACATCTCTAAAGGAAGTATGATATATGGATCATGGTATCTAGAAAATTGTATGGTCCTATCATGGAATAATCCATAAGAATACTCTAAAGAGTATCAACAATTACTAGAGGAGTAATGGGTGTGTGCTTCATCTTAGACATGTGAACATAAAAATTACTAGTATTATGTACTATAGAAAGAGAAGGAACTATAGGAATAGAACTAAGATAATTTTGTAAATAAAAACAATATCTAAGTATATATACATTTTTAGTTTGAGCAAAGACAACTAAAAATGGATCATCTAAATAATATCCATCATCATAATTAGGATTATAAATCTCAATATTAAATGCATCAATTATTTTATTGGTATAAGAGGCATGATGAATATAATTCATAGTTTTTGTTAAGGTGACCAAAATTTCATCATATTGTAGTTGACAATATTGAGATTGGAAAGGAGGTAATTGAAGGATTATTATAGGAAAGAGATCAAAATTTTTAATTTTTAAACTTATCTTATTTGGTTCATCATCATTTGAATCTAAAATGTTAGGTGGTATATTTTTTATTAACTTAAGATGACCATTATAATTTATAGTAGAGTTAATGGGATAAATGAAATGTTATGATTCATGAAATGGGATGCTAAGGATTACGTTGTTAACTTCAATATGATCTTTATCAAAAAATGCCCATGAGATTGGGAATTCCATAAAAAGGGTAAGGTGGAGACAACTATGGACTTTCATTCTCCATTATAGGATTGATTTGGGATTATCCCAGGGCATGACTATAAGTATTTGACTTCACAAATGAAGTATGCATGAATAGTTTCCAAGAGATGCACTATCAACATTGAAAGTTAAATCCAATGTCTTACACACAGGTCAAGGATTACTATGAGAAGTTGAGTATTAATATTATTATTTATAAACACAATGGGAAAAGGGTATTTAAATTATAGAGAAAAAATACAAAAGATAGGGAAGGATAAGGAATAAAAGGGGAGCCTTCAATTCTAAAATGAACTCAATGCATTGATCATTGAACTAAGTGACTCCGTGATAGTTATACCACTTTAGACTAAGTTTCACTAAATTTATACCTCTAAGAACATATAGTGGGAAGACTCTAAGGGAATTAAGAATATGCCTTTAATATGAGCTCTCACTGATGATGAGTATTAGGATTTTATTGTAGAATACACATAAACACCATATGATAATTTGTAGATTGACACATAATTTATCAACACTAGAAAAGGGGGGAAAAAATAACTCATATAGTGATTATAATAGCTAAGCCCATCATAACCATGGCATGTATAAATAAAAAAAGTGTTAATCTAATTAACCTAGCATTGATAATATTTCAAAGATTAATATGAAAGAAAATTGAAATGTATGATAAACCCTCTTATAGAAGATAGAGATTGTATTCATTAAAAAGAGTAAATATTTTTATAGTAATCAATATGGGTCGATTTTATAGTCTAGAGTGATGAAGAAAAATAAGGTGAAATCTTGGATATAATTTGACAACACTTTTGAGTAATTTTGGTCAACCCTATAATACAATAAAGTTCTTCCTTATATAAATAAGGATGGAGCTCACCTCCAAATAAGATGAGGATCCCATCTTTGGCCATTATGGCCAATCATTATAGTTAAAACCATATTTAAAAATATAAACAAAACAATCCATAAAGACCTAAAATAGGTCTTTGAGGACCACTTAATTAACATGAGGAGGTAGCTGAGAAGGTTTGGCTCCTAACTAATTTGACTAGGTGCTCCTAACTTATAATATAAATTCCATGAGATTAAACTCCTTGTATATCTTAGAAAGGTTCATTTGGGATCCTAGAAGATTACCTTATCCTAAGCTACCAATCTTTAGGAGACTTGTAAGGGTGATTCCATTGATGCTTGGATTTTGGAGACTTGGTTGATGCTAACCATGGACTATGTTGATAGGTTTAACACCACTGAATCCCCTTCTTGACTTTCCTTTGCCACTTTCTCCCTCATAACCTAGTCAAATTGACCTATGTGTACTCTAAATTCCAATTGGTCAAGCAAGGTGTCATCTAAGTGGAATAGCATAGAGATGTTGACCTCCTTGAAGTAGGTCAATATCTTCTTCTTACCCTCTTCTAAGGGTCCCATTATAGTGTGAACCAAGGCCAACCACTCCATTATAGATCTCATGTTATTATCATATGTTTAGTATAAACTTAATTCCAAGGTTAGCATAAGTTTAAACTTTGGTAACATTCATTTGTTTACAACCACTTGCATCTTTTGATATTTCCCATTAATCTCTACAATCCTCTTCATGTAGGCCTGAGTTTACTAAATAAGTACATTGGTATCAACCAAAGTCTACATTAATTTCCAAAGGAATAAGAAAAGTAGTATGAAGGCATCCTTTACCTACCCACTTATCCTAAAAGTAAATGTTATCTTCACTTGGGCTTCTAGATTTTAGACTTATCTCTACATGTCCTCGAGGAGATTCTCAGACATATCATGGGTAGCACAAATAATGAATAGTAGGTCCTTGTCCATATTTTCTTCCTTGGTGGAATTCCAGACCTTAGAGAGGGCGAATAGATCTTGATGGGTCTTCTACACCATTAGGTTCACTTCTTATGCAAACTTCTATGTGAGTGTTCTCTTAATTCTTATAAAGGTTTGATCAAAACTCCATTACATGTCTAGGTCACCTTAGACATTCATCTCTAGTTTATGTGACCTTGGGACCATCTTTTAAGTTGTGGGAGGTGTAGGAGGGGTGGATGAAATAGTAGTGAAGGGTAGAAGATGAGTTAGAGGGGAGATGGAGGAAGTAGAAGAATGAACAAGGAAAGTAGTGAAGGTAAAGGGGGCATAGGAATGAAATGAGGGAGAATAAAAGGGGAGGCCCAAGGGAAATTTGAGTCTAACACTATTCTTAAATTAGGTTCACCTAAGGTATAATTACCCATGAGAATATGTTATTGAATAGATATACTAGTTGAAGGTGAGTTTCATGGTACCCTAGGTAATGAAGAGAGGTGGCATAGGAGCTAGTTGGTAAGATGTTGGGATAGGGCTAAAGGAGATATTAAGGCCTACATATGAGGTTGAATAAAATCAAAAGGCCTTCAAGATAGAGATAGAGTATGTGTTACCTTTTATTTATTCTTTAGTTTCTTACCTAAGTTGGGTTTGGATGTTTTAGTAGATGGTCCATTCATGATGATAGGATCCATAGGGGATGATAGTGGAGTACTTAAAACTACGAAGAAGAGTGATAAACTAACTAGAGTAGGTACTGGGAGGGTCCCTACTATAAGTGGTATGCTCCTAAAAGTTGTGGTCATGCCTACTACTAATGGCATACCCAAGGGAGGCACAAGGAGGATTCTAGGTTTTGAGATGGATAGAGTTAAGGGGAAAGAAGAGGCAAGGATGTTCAGGAGGACTGATGCCAAAAATAATTAGGTAAAGGTTGGAAGGAAAGCAATGGGGAAAAAATGATTCACCACTTGGGGAATTTATTGGGGTAGATAAAATGAGGGGTGGAAGGGAAATGGGAGGAGATAGAGGTGTGAGAGGGGGAAATTAGATGGGATATTTTTAGGATCCTCACTCTAGGATCACTCTTTATATCTTAGACACATCAAACCTTAGGGTCTATGTAGCCTAGGATTGAGACACTAGTGGATTAGTGGGCTATGCTTAGGATGTTTGACATCAAGATGATTGGGACTAGCTCTACCATAGCCTTATTATTATATCTATTGGAGGAAGTAGAGGTTGAGCATGAGGATCAAATAGAGGAGGTAGAAGTTGAGCATGAGGATAAACTGGAGGAGGTGGAGGAGGAACCAAGGCATAAATATTAGGATATGTTGGTAGAATCAAATCTAGACTTAGAGTTTGAGTAGTAAAAGGTGGTAGAATGCCTTGTAAGATCTTATAGGAGATGTTTGGTTTTATTGTATTTGGATCCTCCATGGACCAAATAGGAGCTAGAGGAGTGTAGAGAGGCCTACTTGATCTTTCTTTACCTCATTATTATAGCTGCAATTTGAGATAGCACCTCATGGTTATCAGTGACATTTAGATAGATTTCATCATCATCTTTAGCCTATTGATTATAGTTGATGTTGATAAAGGTTGAGTATAGTGCTAAGTGATTTTAGGTTAATCCTTTAGGGTCCCAATACTATATCTTGCACTTTTCAAGGACAAAGTATTATCACCTAGCTACCATCTTCTAAATTTAAAGGAAGGTCTTATAGACATGGTGCCTTATTATGATTGGGAGTTATGAGCACACATTTAATTGATGTTATATGCAAAACCCAAATATTCCTTCAAGATTCAAGGCATTACAACCTCATTAATGGCTTTGTAGATAATTAGGTATAAATGAACATGTATGTCTTAGATGTGATGGTGGAATTAATGGCCATACAACTTATAAAAGACTACATGGACCTCCAAGTCCCTATAAATCCATGAAAAAAAGACCAAAGGCTTGAAAGAGAGCATATTATAAACCATATCTAATAGGTATCTCATCATCTATAAATTTCCCTTGGATTGGGAATCTATGACGGAATGGACCAAGTAAAATTAGATCAATCCTCCCATGTTTAGGACCTGAGTATTAAGGATCATGTGCAAGAGAGGCACACACAACTCATTGATGTGCAAGCAATCCTAACCTTTGAATAGTCAATTTAGTAAGATCATGCCTACCTATACCTCTTGCCATAAGGTGAAGACTATGTATGCATTGATATCCTCCTTGTTAACTCAGTTAGAGTCTAGTTTCTCAACTTAGTCATGGAGGATGTCATATATATGGTAGATTTCCATCTAGACCATTACCACTAATACATCATAGGAGTGTAGTTTGGGAGGGTATAATATGTGTTGAAGGCATTACTAGATATGTCGGTAATCTAGGTTTGATATTTGGGGGAGCATACCTAGTCATGGACCTTGTTCTACATGTGAATGGAATTATGAAATATTCTACTTAATAATTTAGTGTATGGGAATGCCTCTAGTTTGGAAATGGATCTATTGAGTCTACACAAGGTCATCCTCATACCCTACCTATAGGTCATAATCTGAGCCTAAATCCCTAGGGACTTCTTCAACTACTTTGAATAAATAATTGTATTTATTGAACTTGGTCAAGCCAGCTAGGAATGTGGTATCATAGTATTTAGGTTCATCTTTTAGGTTTGAGGATGATGAAACCATTGTAGTAGGATGGAGAGATAATTATGAATATTTGAGTGTAGAAGGCATGGAATATAAGGGTTTTCTTTGGAAATTTTAAAGTAAAGAGTTAGATATTTCTTCTAAGGTCGTAATGGTAAATATTACTAAGCTTGTCTTAAGATTTTATAAATACATACATACAACCCTTTGTATTAATGGAATTTGATAGCTCACTTGTTGTGAATTCAAATTTGAGTTGGTGGCTAGATTTTATCTCTTTATTTATAAATCCATAATTTAATTTAAATCCCATGATCCTATACCACCATCCAAATATAGCAATGGCAATGGGATGTTTAAAAACTACCCAATTAGGACCAACTTCTTATTTGTTTAATTCCCAACATGTGGTATACATGTGGTCACATCTCTTAGAGGTTTATAAATTAACTCCTTTTAACACGTGTCATTTACTAATTGGTATTCCTAATAATGGTCAACACCTAGGTATGGCTCCATACTCTATGTCATTCTCTTAAGAATAGTGATGTATCACCTAGGGACATATGGCACATCTTGATTAGATATTTGGTTCATACCTTATTTTGACCTTCTCAAGGCCTTAAGTGGCTTCTATTTCATTTACATATTGGGTGACATGGTGCCTTCCCATTTGAATAAGCTCTCCCAACAGATAACATCTCTAACAAGTCTATGGGATTTGATGCTCTAACACATGGTAAGATGTTACCTTCCCATTTGATTGGAATCTAATAAGATCTAACATCTATGATAGGTCTGGGGGACTGGCCACTCTATCACACGGTGAAATGACACATTCACATTTGATTGGGCTCTCCCAAGATCTAACATATCTTATAAGTTTAGGGGACTGACCATTCTAACACATGGTGATGTGGAACATTATTATTTGACCAAGTTCTCCCACACTCTAACATATCTAAAAAATCTAGGGGAATACTCTCTCTAATATATGGTGACATGGCACTTTATTATTCATTCAAGATTTCCTTAGCTCTATGAAATTCACAAAAAAATACTAATAAAATTAAAAAGAACACGATGCATTAAACTTACTTGTCAATTATGGATATTTTGATTTTCCATCCATAGTGATGAGTTAATTACTCTAAGAGTGGAATGAAACTCTAAGATATTCTAATGAAATCTAACCTACAATGTTAGTGCTATGATTCATAAAAAGAATAAACACTCCTTAATCCTAAAAATAAAAGCGGTTTAAGGTTGCTTAGGGAAATTAGAATGATATATATTCTAAAGATTTAACTAAGTGCCATCATCAAGAACAAAATAAAAAGACTCTAAAGCTTACGTTCATGTTATTTTTATAGGGGTGCCCCATTTCAAATAAAAAGGGGTGTGTTGGCCACAACAAATGGAAACTTCCACAAGGAAAGTAATGATAAGCACTTATAATCTAACCTATTTGTTCTTATTTCATTGCATAACATAGAGATTTTAAGAGGGATATTTATTGACCATATAAAATATGAGGAACTAAAGTATCAAAATAAAAAGTGGTATGCTGAGCTTCCACCTTGTAGGTCACCACTAGTGTGTGTAATAAGTGATAATCATTTTCCATTCAATATCAAATTTTATTCTAGTAATCAAGGCTACATTTATTATCAGTATCCATCTAAGGCATTGTTGGCTTGGGGAAAATTATTTGGCTCATTGATCTACTACTAGATGAGTATCAAAATCATTGATAGAGATGCCTATGGTCTCATTTATGGCATTTTCCCACTACCAACAAGGCCAAAAAGCCTGTAATGGAGATTACCTATATAGCCCTTTCAAGGTGGACATAGAATTTAGATTATGCATGTTTTATTTATTATTTTATAATATTTACAATGAAAATATCATCATTTATTAGTCTTATCCATTGAGGGTTCAATACCAATCCAAGGGTGAATGGATAATGAGGAAGTTCTAAATAGCCAACCCGTCTTTAATCAACACAAATAATATAGGTACCTTCTTGAGACATTATTTTAAGTGAAACTTAGTGGATCTATTGGGGTGAAGGATATTCTAAAATCCACTTTTTTCTCTCTAAATCATTGACCTCTCAGATCTGAGATGTCAAAATTTTCCATTACTATCCTAGAATTACTTAGATTGGAGGTTTCAACTTGGGTCTTTGTACTTCTCAACAATCCTTCTAGGATTCAACCATCACTTGAAGAAGTTAATATTAAGGGTTGGGAATTAGAGGAACATCTAAAAAAAGAGGGATAAGGATGGGTAGAGCACAAAACCAAATAAAAACACATCAAAATTAACACAATGAAATTAAAAACATCTAATGTATACATTACCACCTTTTACTTGGGCTACTCAAAAACTACATTAGAGGGGATAGTTGAGAAATGGTTCTTCAATAAAATACCTATTTACTATGAGTGGTAGCTTATTTCCCTAGATATATTTAATAAAAAATGTATTATGTCCCAATATTTTGGCTATTTGGTATAGGCCAATCTAAAGGGGATTGAGTTTTGAATGTTGGCCTTTCTTTTCATTGCCCTTGTCCCACATTAAAACTAGGTTAGATATTTCACCTCTTATCAAACCACCTTTTGACTCTATCTTGATGTTTGTTAAATCTTAGTAGAGCTTCATTATGAGCTTCCTCTAATGGGATTAGATTAAGGAGTCTATAATTCACCTTGTTGTCCAACTTCATGATTTGTTGCATGAAATTATAATTTGGTAACCTGAGTGTGACCAACATGATTGGCTTCAGTCCATAAACTATAAGGAAAAGAGATATTTTATGTTCTTTTTTATACTTGGTGTGATCTATCCATATAGAAAACTTTATCAATGAGTTCCACTCCCAAGACCTTCCCTAACTAATTTCTTGATGGCATCAATTAAGATCTTATTGGTGGACTCTACCAATCCATTTCCTTATGGGTAGTGATTGGATGTGAACTTTAGTGTGATTGCATTATCATAGGCTGATTCTATGAATTCTATGGATGAAATGTGAGACCATTATTACATACTAAGGAAATGAGGACCCCAAAATGGCTGGTTATGGCATTCTAAATAAATTTTATGAATTTGAAAGTGGTACTTATTTTTTTTATAACTACTTCATACCATGTGGTGTAGTAGTCTATGCCCATAAGAACAAACTTATGATTGGATGTTGAATTGGGGTTAATGACCCTTATAAAATATAGTCCACATTATGAAAATGATGTAGATTCTAAAACTAGTTGTAGGGGCATTCTTGCATGCATTTATCTCATAGTAAAGGTTTAACATAAGAAGATGTGGGTGTGAACATATATGAATAGTGTGGGATAATATGAACCTACCAAAAGAACTTTTTTGGACATAGAATTTGTTATAGGATGGATGGCTCCTAGTTTTTCATGAAAATGTACCATTATCTCTTTGGCCTCTTCTTATGATACATACTGGATGTAGATTACATCATGGTTTCTTCTGAAGAGAACTCCCTTCTTCATTATATATTATGTATCCTTCATCCATAGGGTTATTATCTATATGTTGTTGACTCCCAGGGGTGCATTACCATAGAGTGAAAAATACATGACTAGGGCATACCAATCTAATTGAAGTACCCTTATCTTGGTCCACCTAGTGTACCATAATCCTTGGGTATATATTTTTTATTAGGTAAGTCAGGCCTTGTCCACTACCAATATTGGATGGCCTAATTTCCAAGTCATACTCTTGAAGTTTAATCATCCATCATCATCTTCTTTCACCTAGCTCATTTTACCCTAGCATTTGATTTATATCTAGGTCTAGGAAAATGGTGTGTACTTAATTTTATAGGATTTAATTCTTGAATTTATTCACTACCTTGACCGAGGTATAGGAATAATTTTATAGGGTAGAATATCTAAGCTCCACATCCTTAATATTAGTGTTAAAAAACTATAGGGTGTTCTTCTCCTTCTAACCTTTGGGTGAGGCAAGTGACAATGGTGTGCTCTAAATCAAAGGGATAAACATAGAATAATTGAATATAGCTTAGGATAATGAGGACTAGAGATTTCATGATTACATATTTGATATATTTTAAATATTTATTTGATTCCACATTTCATTCCACTTTAGCATCCTATTTCAACATTGAATTTAAGGGCTTCACTATTTCAGTAAATCCAAAAATAAACTTAGATACAAAGTTGATTTTACCAAAGAAAGATTTTAGTTCCTTATTATTATTAGGTAAATGTAGTTTATAAATTAAATTTTCCCCTTATATGTTGATATAATACCTTATTTTGTGAAAATGTGACCAATAAGTTTACCTTCAGTGACATCGAACATGCTCTTCATTGGGTTTAAGGAAATGCCATACATTTTAAATCTATAAAACACCCTTTCTAATTGGTGCACATGATCTAACATATATTTTGAAACATATGAATTCCATCCATATATATTAATATATACTTACCTATTATGTCCTCATAAGTGAAGTCCATTACCCTTTAGAAAATAGTGCTATCATTGACAAAACTGGAAGGCATCCATTTATAAGTGAATATGCCCCAATTGGTGGTGAAAGTAGTCTTGGTTATATCTCTAAGGTTGAATAATGCCTATATGTATCCCTATAAGCCATTGAATAAGGATATAATTTTATACCCACTCACCATTTGGATCACCTCATCTAGGGAGGGCATGTTGGATCACAACTATATACTAAGAGGGGGGGTGAATCAGTAGATCAACTAAAATAAGTCCTTTAATCCTTTTAAATCAAAATAAAAAGATAATTTATATTAAAATATAAATTCAAAGATCACATACACACATAAATACACATGACACCATATTTATAAGTGGAAAACCCAAAGGGAAAAACTATGGTGAGAATAGCTACTAGAAACTACTATTTTAATCTAGCCTCAAAGTTAATTCCTCACATGGAAAAACCTCACTGGTTACAAGCCTCACTAGTTACATGCCTCAATGGTAAAACCTCACTAGTTAAATTTAAGGACACCAATTCTAAGGAGACACCAATCCCCTTGCTAAGTACTAACTCAGCTACTCTAATGACACAAATGAATTAGATCTATGGAGTTACAATTCTAGATTACAACATTGATTCATGAATGAATAAAATTATATTCTCTTTTATAAATCATATTTGTAACATGATAATATTATTCACATTCTCTTTGTGAATTCTTCCTCTCTACCCCTATCTCTCTGTGTCTACATATGTATCTATTTGACACACTTCCTCTCTTTTTATAACCTCTTCTTTTCCAATCTATCCTCTGCTTCTATGTATATATATTTTATATTTGAAAAAATCCAAATGGCTCCAACCACTTTTTCATTTATCCTAGATATAATATTTATAAAGAAATTATCTAGGGTTCCATATCTTCTACATGTTCACACTCAGATTGCAACACATCATGCACATTCTAGACTCTAGTTCATTATGACATGGGCTGTAAGTTTCTCATGTCTCAATTCTATACATCATTCCATAATTGTAAGTATCTTGACTATATATAGAATCTATTAGACTCAATTTTTTATGCATAGGATATTTAATGTAGATTTTATTGGTTGGATTGATTAATATCATTATCTGTGTCAAGATATAGAGATTATAGATAAGTTCCTACATATTTCTCCAACTAACATTTATCTAGACATGAATTTAAATGTCAATTATTGATCTTGCCTTTCATGCCATGATCCGATGGTCCCTATTAATATAAATAAACTTTAAAATGCATCCATTCAATCTCTAGATCCTATCTTTCATGTATTGTTCGATCTCTAAAGATGCATGACCTTTACCTTCACTTGGTCCTTAAAATTTGACACTTTAACCTCATCTCATTACTTCTTATATCTTTATATCACTTTTTCTTCATTGATATTATTGAACCTACTCAGTCTTTAACTTGTCACTGTGTTGATAAACATCAATCACTTTGTTCCATCTGAGTCCACTTATTCTATTGGTTCTCTCTTATCCAAGATTCTACATGCCATTGGATCTTAAAAGATGCATGATCTTTACTTTTGTTTATTTTTTTAATGTAAAGATATTTATATCACTTGAGTCTATTCACTCTATTGGATATCTTTTACATGATCACCCGTGTATCATCAAATCTTCTAATAAGCTTGTTCTTTATATCTATGAAGTTTATGCTCATTGGGTCTCTATCTAACAAGATCCATAATTAATAAAATTGGCATTAGTGAATTTAATAAGCATGAAATTTGACACTTTGAATTTACTTTGATTCATTTAATCATGTACGTATGATGAAGCATAGGCTGTTGATCAATCTAAGACATATATTAAGTCTTAGACTTAGGAAAATATAAATTCCTTTGATCATGGTGAGAACCAATAATTTTTAGGTTGAGGGGATGGTTTATTAATGATGATAAAGGTTTAACTTATAACTTAAGTTATTATTTCCATACTATAGCAATTCAACATTAAAATATAACTTTTCTTGTTGATGTCATGGATAAACCCTTAAGTTTTTACTAAGAAAACCTATCTAGTATGACAACAAAGATAATTTGATTCTAGTATCATTCCTTCTCATTTGAACGTATGAACCATATACTAAATTTGCTCATGAAAAACCCATAATAGATCTTTTATCTATTTGAATTTAAACATCCATAAATGGTCTCTATGAAAGCGTGACAACTTTGCACAGTGCAACTATGAAACATGTTCTTCTCTCCATCAATCCTACCTAATCCTTTTGACATAAATGGCATCCATAATTTAACTATTAACATTAGTGACAATCATATTTCTAACAAAATCCCCCTTTAAAATTGATGGAAAACTAAATGCTTTAATGTAAACTTAATGCTTTGATCTTTTAATAATTTGATCTTTCTCTAGCATTTCTTGCATTAGCTTCTAATAATTATGAACTAAAGTTGTTCATAAAAAAAATTTTACCCCTTAGGCAATGGAATATTTACCTAAACTCATCTTGGACACTTGATCTCCTCTTCCAAACCTTTACAAAAATCATTTGTACTTTTCATCCAAATTTTTATAAAGAGAATTTTCCCTTTTTCTCGCCATTTGACATCACTGACAAATGGACTCCTCACTGAGTTGAATCTTCTCTCTTCTTCTATGGATTCATAAATATTCCATGAGACTAACCCTAGACTCATGCACTATCACTAATTATTTAGTGATGTGGTGTAGGAGTGACCACTCTCAACTTCTATCTCATATATTCAAATTATTCCTTGGGAAGAGGTTTGGTGAATATGTCTACAATCTGGTCCTTAGTTGGCACATATTCCATTATGACATCTTGATATGTAACCCTCTCTCTTAAAAAGTGATACCTAATTGATATGTGCTTGGTTCTATAATGCATCACTAAATTCTTTGATATATTTATTGCACTTGAATTATCACAAAGAATAGAAATAGGTGACTTTTACTCAAAATTGATGTCTTTGAGTGTTTACTTCATCTATAGGACTTGAGTGCAACATGACACTATTGCTAAATAATCTAATTCTACTATATAAAGCATAATTGACAGTTTCTTTTTTCTCATCCATGAAACAAGTTTATTTCCAAGGAAAAATTCACCACCACTAGTGCTTCTTCTATCATCTACACTTCTTTCCCAATCAACATTTATATATGCTATCAAGTGAACTCTTCACTTGTAGGGTACCATAGGCCATAGTTAATTTTTATTTTTATGTATCTAAAAATTCTTTTCACTACATTGACATGTGACTCTTTTTGAGTAGCCTAAAATCTAGCAACTATGCACATTGATTTTATGATATCTAGTTTTGATGTAGTTAGGTATAGCAAGCTACCTATCAATTATATTTAAATAATCTGATTTATATTAAGTGACTCATCCTCTTTGCTCAACTTGCATCTAGTTATCATGGGATTACTAACTAGTTTTCTATCTTCCATTCCAAATTTTGTGAGCATCTTATTTGCATACTTGGTTTGGGATGTGAATATCCCTTCATCAGATTATGTTATTTGTAGACCAAGGAAGAAGGAAAGCTCTTCTAGCATGGACATCTCAAATTCACTTTGCATTTGTGTAGCAAATTATTTGCATATTTTGTTATTTCTACCACCAAATATGATTCCATTTATATAAACAACAAAAACTAGCATATACTCACCTAATTTGAACTATAGATTACTATCTTCACATCCTTTATTTAAACCTTTTTATTGTAGGTATTGGTCCAATATTGAATACCATGATTTAGGTGCCTATTTTAGACCATACAGTGCTTTCTTTAGTTTGCATACATAATCTTCATATGATAATTGAAAACCTTCTGGTTATTCAATATAGACTTCCTCTTCTAGGCTCCCATTGAAGAAAATAGAATTTACATCCATTTGATAGGCTTTGAACTTCTTGTAAACAAATAATGCTAGAAACAATCTTATAGGTTCCATTCTAGTAACTAAAAAAAATGTTTCCTCAAATTCTATACCTTCTACTTGTGCATATCCCTTGCACACCAATCTCACTTTATTTCTTATAATAGCTCCATCCTCATTGAGCTTATTTCTATATACCCATTTTATTCCTATCACATTCTTGTTTGAGGGTCTTGGAACTAGTTGCCAAGTTTTATTATTTTATATTTGGCTCAATTCTTCTTCCATGGATTTTATCCAATTCTCATCCTTACTAGCTTTAGCATAGCTCTTAGGCTCAATTTTAGACACCGGAATGAAAATTACTTGCTCCTTGTTCAGTATAACTCTTATCCTTGTCTAAACTCCTTCATTCTAATTGACAATTATCTACTCTTTAGGATGATCCTTTTGAACAAATCTTGGAGGTGTTTTTTCATTCTTTTGCTCATCCTCCTCACTATCTGATTCTTCTTAAGATCTAAATCTTTATTACTAGTTTCCTTGTCAGGTTCAACATGTTTATGCCTTCTTCAACCTTAACATTTATGATATTCACCATCTTATGTAGCCTCTTATTGAAACATGCATAAGATTTTCTTTGAGTATAATAACCAAGAAATATTCCTTCATCACATCCTGATTCAAATCTTCCCAGTTTGTCCTCCTTTCTTCTAATGTACCATTTATTTCCAAACACTTTGAAGTATTTAATAGAGGTAGGTTTTCCATAACATAGCTCATAGGGATTTTTATCACTATTTACCCTTAGTTAAACTCTATCCAAGATGTATACTACTATTTGGACTACTCTCCAGTAATCATCATGTAATTTGGCCTTCTTTAGCATTGTTTTAGTCATTTCCTTAACTATTTTGTTCTTTCTTTCAACAACTCCATTTTATTGTGGAGTCCTTGTTGCAGAGTAATGCCTTTTGATCCCATGCTTATCAAAATACTCTATGAATTAATTTGAGGTAAATTTTCCACCTTTATTAGATCTTAACCATTTTATTTTTCTTCTAATCTCATTTTCAACCATGTCTCTAAATATCTTGAATATCTCAAATGCTTGTGACTTATCCTTTAAAAAGGTTACCCATGTCATTCTTGAGTAATCATATATAAACAAAAATAAGTATCTCTCTCCTTTTGATCCTCTTCTCTTGGTAGCACCACAAAGATCAATATGAACTAATTGTAAAGGCTCTGTAGTTGCATACTCCTTTGTTTGAAATTTGACCCTTGTCTACTTACCTAGTTGACATTATTTTAATGTAGTATCTAAAGGTTTGGTTATCTTGACATGTGTCTTATACACTTATTTGGGCTCACTTTGACTAGATTATGAAAGTTGACATGACCCATTCTCCTATGCCACAACCAAATCTCATCAATATTTCCCATCAAGAAACTATTACCATTCACTTTAACAAGATTGTATATATTGCTCTTAGTCCTTTTCCCTTTTGCAACTATTTTTCCATATCTTTTTAGCTTGGAACATTTTGCATCAAATGTGACCTTATATCCCTTGTCACACATTTAGTTGACACTTAACATATTATGCTTCAATCCTTCAACATAAAAGACATCATGTGTAGGTATTTTACCATCTATGTTCAAGGTTCCTTTATCTTTGATCTTTACTACTATGTTGTCTCCTTAGCTAACATATCCTTCCTTACATTTTCTCAATTTGGTGAACTTGATCTTATCAATAGGCATATTCTTTGAGCAACCACTATATATCACCCACAAATTTTGTTCCTTGGTATGGAGTGCAGTCTTAGTAATCATGGATTGATTTTTCACTCTCTACACATCCTTGAGTTTCTTATTTATCTTTTTTTCATAAAATCATGAACCTTTGTCACACTAGGAGGCATGTCTTTCTTTACATTGTGTACTTTTCTTTAAAATCTAGTTCTACAATGTTTATCTATGTGATTACCAAAGTTATTTTATTATATCATATTATACTTGTTTCTAAAAAAAGATCAAATGAGTTTCTACTTAAAAAATTTGTTTTCCTTGTAGATACAACTCTATAATCAATAACCCTATGACAAAATTTATTATAGATATAACAATACCCATATAAAGATGAGGAATACCTAGTCATATCATTTCCTTGTATATCATGAGGATATCTTCTTCACTTTGGCTTCTTCATGTCACTCACTTTGGTGTATCCATCTGCACCATCTATCTTTATATTTTTTCTTCAATCTTATTTTCAAGTTTGGATTTCTTCACATCAATTGTATTTTAATATTTTTATGTGTCCTTTCTAACTTTATCTTTATTTGCTCCTAATTCTCCTTCTACTTTGAAGTTTTCATATAGGTTAGCATATGTATTAGTTGAGGAACTTTTTTCCCTTCTCATAACTAAGACCTGATCTCTTTTTTGAGGACTTTTCAGAGTTGATCATTTTATGAAGAATGTCTAATCCTCCTATCAACTTCAGATTTTTGTCTAATTTACATTTAGCTTGCTCAAGATCTTTTCTCAAGGCCACTATCTCTACTTCAATCTTCACACATTCATTAGATTTATATTTTAGTTCAATTTTGAGTACATCTTCTATTCTTTTAGCCTCTTCAACTTATGTCCTTAGGATAATTACCATCTGATCAGATTTCTCAAGACTTTTGGACACCTTTTCAATTTCTTTTTATCCAAGATTATTCTACCTTGAGTTCTATTTTATCATCTTGTCAATCTCATCTAGAGAACAAATGAGCTCACATTCTAGATCCACTTCTCCTTCTTCTTCATTTTCATCTGAGTCTTTAACTTCATCTTGATCTAGATTTATAAAAGTCAATCCTACTATCATGAACATGGATTCATTTCCCTTAGCTGCAAAAGCACAATCATGATCATCATTTGAACTATCACTATCTTCTATTGAGTCACTATCTTCTTTTATGTAAAAACCTTTCTTGTTTTTGATGAAGTTATTCTTATTAGGATAACATGGTTTTACCCTTTTACTACTCTCTACTTGCTTAGAGTTATCCTTTTTATTTTGAGGACATTTAGCAACAAAATGTCCTACTTTACCATAGTTAAAACATTTTAAGGGTAAATTACCTCTGTACTTTATAGATCTTCTCTTTAGTCTTCTAAAAAAGTTATCTTATTCGTCATCAATCTTAGATTCAAATGTTGATGTTTCTTCTTTTACTTGCTTCGTTACTTTGAATGCAAATTCTTTCTTGAAGGTGTCTATCTCTTCCATCCTCATCTTGTAAGTTATGAAGGTCCCATGTAACTCATCAATAGTGAATTTATCTATATATCTTAATTCTTCTATTGTAGATATTTTAGAATCATACCTTGATGTCAAAGATCTTAGGACCTTTTTGATAATGATCAATTATTTCATTTCTTCTCTAAGGCCTATGATTTCATTGACTATTTCAACTACCCTAAGAAGGTAGTCTGCAATCTTCTCTTCTTCAATTATTTTAAGACTCTAAAACATTCCTTTTTATGTTTTTAGCTTGGCCTACTTTACCTTGTCATCACCTTCATATATTCTCTTCAACTTGTTCCATATTTATTATGTATTTTGACAATGCATCACTTTGACAAACTATGATTTGGACATTCCATAGAGAATAACATGTTTATCCTTAACATTGCTCTCATATTCCTTCTTTTAAGTTTGATCAATAAGAGTTTTAGTAGGGGCTATATATAAATTTACTAGAGACATCCATACATCAAACCCTAATGAGGATAAGTATGATTCCATTCTTAGGCTCTAGAATGAATAGTTAGATACATCAAAGAGAGATGCTTTGTTTGATGAAGATCCTTCTTGATTAGACATTATGTTCACTATTCCAATATCTACCTAAGCTGATTAAGATTATATCAAGGAACCCTAGGCTCTGATACTAATTGTTAAAACACAACTATATACTGAGAGGCGAGTGAATCAGTAGATCAATTAAAACCAATCCTTTATTCCTTTTAAAGCAAAATCAAAATCATATGTAGATTAAAAGATAAATGCAAAGATTACATACACACACAAATACATGACACCATATTTATACATGGAAAACCCAAAGGAAAAAACCATGGTGAGAATAGCTACTAGAATCTACTGTTCTAATCTAGCCTCGTGATTAATGCCTCACTTGGAAAAACCTCACTGGTTACAAGCATCACTAGCTACATGCCTCACTGGTAAAACCCCACTAGTTAAATTTAAGGACACCAATATTAAGGAGACACCAATCCCCTATCTAGGCACCAAATCAGCTAATTTAATGGTACCAACCAATAATATCTATGGATCTAAAACTCCAAATTATAACATTGATTCATAAATTAATCAAATTATATTATCTTTTACAAGTCCTATCTATAATATGTTCATATTATGTACATTCTCTTTGTGCCTTCTTACTCTCTACCCCTTTCTCTCTATGTTTTGATATGTATCTATTTGACACACTTCATCTCATTCTCTACAACCTCTCTTTTCCACTTTATCTTCTAATTTTGTTTCTATATTTTTTTTTATTTGACATAATTCAAATAGATCTAGCTAATTTTTACTTTGTCCTAAATATCATATTTATAAAAAAAATATCTAGGGTTCCATATATTCTATGTGTTCACACTGATACTACAACACATCATGCCAATTCTGGACTCTAGTTCATTATGGTTTGGGTTGGATGTTTCTCTTGTCTTGATTCCATGCATCACACCATAATTCCAAGTCTCTCTACTATCTATATCATATGTTAGACTCAAGTTTTAATGTAAAAGTTATTTAATGTAGATTTGATCAGTTGGATTAATCAATATCATTGTTTATGTCAAGATATAGATCTTATATGTAAGTTATTTCACGTTTCTCCAACTAACCATGTGTCTAGATAAGAATTTAAATGTCAATCATTGATCTTGCCTTTAGATCCACCATTTGATGGTCCCTATTCAAATAGATCAAATTTAAAACACATCCATTCAATCTCCAAATCCTAGCTTTCACATGCCATTCAATCTCTAAATGTGCACAAGATTTACCTTGACTTGGTCATTAAACTTTTACACTTTGACCTTACCTCACTACTTCTTATATCTTTGGATCACTTTCTCTCTAGAAATCTTCTTGAACCTATGTAATATTTAGCTTATCATTGTGTTGATAAACATCAATTAGTTTGTTCTATATGAATCCACTTGATCTATTAGATCTATCTTATCCAAGCTTCCACATGCCATCAAATCTTCAAATATGCATGATATTTACTTATATTTAGTTTTTAAATTTTGAGCTCTTTATAGCAATTGATTCAATTTGATCCATTAGATCTCATTTGCATGATCACCCATGCACCATTAGATCTTTTGATAAGCTCATTCTTTATATCTATCAAGTTTATGCTCATTGGGTCTCTATCTAACAAACTCCATGCTTGTGACACTTCGCATTATCACGTTCACTCAAAGGGACCTTTGAGACTTTGACTTCATTTTATTAAACCATCTACGTATGATGAAGTGCAGACCGTTGATCAAGCTGAGACATATACTAAGTATTAGACTTAGGAAAATATAAAGTACTTTGATCATGCTCAGATTCATTAATTACCAGGTTGAGGATCCAATATTTTAATGATGACAAAGGCTTAAGTTGTAACTTAAGTTATCGATTCCTAGGTATACCATGTCAACACTAAAATAGAAATTTACCTGTTGATTCCATGGCTAAACCCTTAGGGTTCTTTTGAGAAACCTTATCCATTTTGAGAGCAAAGATAATTTGATTTTGGGCTCATTAATTCTCATTTAAACATATGGACCATATATTCAAGATGCTCATGAAAAACCCATAATGGATAGTTTGTTTGTTTGACTTTAAACATCCATAAATGGCCTCTATAAAAGCATGGAAACTTTTCATAGTGAAAATATGAAACATGCTCTTCTCTCAATCAATCTTGATTGATCCTTTTGACATTAATGACATCCATAGTGTCCCTTTTGACATCAAGGAAACTCATATTACCAATATTTTAATGGATAGTTGCCTTTATCTGAGCCTTGATTCAAGCTCCAAAAGTCCACAAATGAAAAAATTATCCATTTTTATTCTATATCGAGACCATGTTAAGCACCTAATTGGATTGAAAAACTATGATTATTATCCTCACATAGAGTAACTTACGGACTTTCTTGTGTATCAAGGGTTCTAGGATTAGATTCACCAGCCTCTACCTTTACCTAAAGGGGCTTTGGCTAATTTTTAAGGGGATAATATGAGTGATTAATCTCAAGTCAAATAACTTGAGGTATCTATAGGCCTAGGAAATCATACCCTTATATGTAAATAGTAACCTATGTAACTGATATAATTTATGATCCATCCAATTAAGACCCACATTGACCATCTAAGGATTTTTTTGTAGACCATAATTAACAAGCCAGTATATTTGATCCTTCAAATTATGTTTTTTTTCTTAGAAGGTTAGGTATAATGCATTAAATGTTCTTCATAAGGATATCATCCCATTAAATATCTTATTTTCATAAATATTCAAGATCCCATCCTTATCCAACACATTCCTAGGGTTATCTCTATATTTCTCATCTATGATTTGGGCCTTGAATATCCCATCATTACTAAGGAATTAAATCATTTATTGGTTATCCTCAAATACCTAGAAGTTTTTCACATTATCTGAGATATAATAATAAGGGATGATTTCCATAAAGAACTCTAGAAACTCAATGTCATCCACATCAGTTAGGTTTGCTATCACAAATGTTAGTGAGTTTGCTACTTGTTTTTTCTCTTGGGGAGTATGGATGAAATTGAATGTGTTAAATATTTCAATTAGGTCCTAAACCCTATGATTATGAATTCTAAGGTATGATAGTTTGCATTAAAAATTATTATTGATATGTTTAACCATCAATTTAGATTCATTGAATAATCTTGTTTTTTTCCTTGTGTCTTAATGCAAATTGTAATACTAGGATTAGAGATTCATACTCCACTAGGTTATTCATGCAAGGAATATATATCCTATAAAATGATAGATTTTTTGTCCCTAAGGGGTATATAATTAAAAAATTGGATCAAATTACTTGTTTAGAGTGATATCCATCTATATAAAGAGACCACAAGCCAAGTAGACTTGGGCTATAACTGGTTTAGTTTTTGGGAGGCTTTATGCTCAATGTGTAGATGCCTAAGTCTAATGAAACCAAGTGTATATTATCATTAATGGAATTGTATTAGGTTATCATATTATTCATGTGTGGTTATCTATCTACCCTTATTTTTTTCTACTCCTCTTCATGGAAACCACATATGGGAGAAATATATGGCCATATACCCATTCAAGGCTTTAGACCAATCTCTGCTGAGGAACATGTTGTAGGTTTTAGGAATATCTAAAAATTAAATGTCTATGAAGTGTTAAATATTAGGCTTGAATTCCAACTATATGTGGAAATTTAACAACTTTCCTATCTGTTTCACTTCTAAATTATGTAATTAGAACACTACCTTGTCCATTTTTACGGGGACTAGACCAAGTTTTTTACATATGCCTATTGACATCACATTAGTTGAGGCTCCTAAATTTGCTAAGAAGTTGTGAGATTATTTTAAAATAATAATATGGTTAAAATGAAATGGATAACCTACATATTATTCTTGTGAATGATTATATTGGTGTGTACTATTCTTGGTTTTGGCTAAGCCTTTGGGGTTAATTTTTGAGTCAAATATTTTAGTAAGAGATCATGTTGCTCTATGGTTTGAGTAATTTCATGAAAGTTAATGGTAGCCTTGATATTTTTCATATCATTAACTATGTTATAATCTCATTTAATTTATATTGGTGTGATTTACACATGTGATTTAGGATATTAAGGTCTTGGAGGTGGGGCATGATTCCTATAATTTTGGTCTAGTGGGGTTACACGATTATTGGGTTGTGTTAACGTAGTAAGGGGATGCTGTTGTTGCCTATTCCTAAGGTCATAGTTTCTCCTTTGGAACCACACAAATGATTATACCTCATTAATAACCTCATCTAGCTTATTTTATTCTTGGCTAGGGAAATATATGGTTTTTAACACCATAGTATTACTAGGGGATTTACCTAAGTTAGAGGATTCAATATGATTGGGACCACCTCATATTATTACAATTCCTTTGTAAATAGATTGAAAGCAAAACCAAACTCTAGGTAGTCTAGTTCCTTATGTACTATCATCTTATGTACTTGACACTAGTTAGGTAAGGCTATCTTGAAGATATTGATCTTAGGTAACCTATTGGGTGAAGGTTATAGGGTATTGTGAGGATGGTTATAGTTCATGTTTATTCTTTGATATATGAATCTTTTATTGGAAGTTTTTAAACTAAAGTTACTCACTTTCTTTATAGTCTTAGGAAGTAATTGTTGAGTTTTTGTATCATTTAATGAATCACATCTGACTCAATCTTAGTGAAATCTTTAGGTATGGCATGGGTATTGTTATCTACAACTAATGTTGTAGACACCTAAAACTAGCCACCGATGGCTTCATATCATAAATTAGACTAATTTATATGAACCATTACAAATTAATACTATAAATCACTAAACATCCCAAATTCACTTATGAAACACTCATCAAGGATTCAAATCCCATTGAGACATACCTATTTAGGGTATCCTACCATAAACAACAAAAATGTCTCATAGATTCATCTCCAATTATACTATGGCATTATAACATGTAGTTTGGCCTATAGACATATTAAATGGGGAAAATTACACCCATACAATTAATTCAAATCTTGAAAAATGCTAAAATCCTAAATAAAATTAATTAAAATACAAAACCTATTTAAATGCCTATTTAAATAATTCATGAGCAATTAATGAATTATCAAAATAGGAAATTCAAAAATTAATAATATCTTAGGAATTCATAATTACCTTTTTATGAGTTGTCAAATATCCTAAAATATCTCAACATGTATATTCATTGCTAATCATGACAATTTGACACCTTTTAACTCTACTAGGGTTAATTAAATCACTAAGGTTAGGTTTCAACCCATTCCAAGATCTAACTACACCATAAATCACCTTGGGTTGGGGTTAGTCTCTAAACTTATAAATACAAGCCTAGACCACTCTCATTTAGGGATCTTGAGCATAGTAAAGTTACAATGTTGGTTTAGAGTAAGAATACATGATAATAATGTTATAATGCCAAAAATCACAAGACAAGCCATCAAGCTACATAAATCAAGCATGATCCAAACAATGGTGCCAAGGAAAGGAGGAGCCACACAACTCTATTTGCCAAAGAATTCTTGTGCATAAGCCAAGTAAGAAAAATGAACACATCATTTGGAGCATTAAAGGAAGGTAAGAAATTTGTAAGTTAATTAAATTTTAGTTGATATTTGTCATTTGTTGTTTGTTCACTAATTTCCCCTTATTATATAGGCATAGAGGTGTTAAGCTTGTTAGTGTGTTTTTATTTCATTTTTTTATATGAAAACTAACACTTGATCTAACCTCACCCTCATCATCAAATTCCTTGACCATAAATGGAATGCCTAATGGGACCATAAGCACCCCACATACCAAGGAGATGAAGATACAACTCATAAATTACTAAATAAATTATTGAATTTATTTAAAATTATAGTTTTCTTTTTTTTTCCATATTTTTAAGTTTGTAAATAACTCTGATCTACATAGAGACTAACATAGGTCAGGCATAACCAACATTGGTTCTACCAAACTATCATCATTTTTGCCTAACTAATCTCAGATCAGGGTAATTGACTTTAGTTTGCTTGTAGGGGAAAACACATTTACAAAAATTTGATTTTTAATCTTTTTAGCATTCATACTGGGTATTTATTGGTTTATTTTATCTTTATACTCTCTACATAACCATTTCATTGAAGGTTTCAAAGAGTTTTTATCATATTTTGATCTAACCTAACATTTTTAATTTACTTTGGTTTTACCTTCAGGTTCATAGGTGATCAACATCGATCTTAGTTGACCGATATTGGTTCTTTATATCCATCAATGGTTCTTTTTGAGACTGACTAACATTAATCACCTAATAACTGACATCAATCAATTCTGATCGATGATGATCATTGTAATTTTAAAATATAAACTTGAGAGATATGTTTTAAAAGCTCATTTGATCATCATTACAAGTAATTCTAAGAAAAAGGAGACTCTATAACCATTACATGGATAAGTCATTATTAGAACACAAAATTTTTATTTAAATGGTATTAACATTTCATTTTGGGTACCTAAAAAGAATTAACTAAGACTTACACAATTCAATTTGGTGCTTAAAATGAACTTGTTAAATATTGAAAATTTGATCTTTGGTGCTTAAAAGGAATTATAATCGATAATGTTTTTAAAATACTTCATTTTGGGTACCTAAAAAGAATGATTAAATCTTGAACATTTCATTATGGTGTTTAAAAAAAAAGAATTAGGCTAAATATTGAACATTTGGATTTTAGGGCTTAAATGAACCTAGGTGATTTCTGTTGAATTGGTTTTGTGTAAATTTCTTTCAAGCTTTCACACTTAAGCTAAGGGACCAAGTAAATAAATTAATCACACATTTCAATTTGGTTCCTATTAATCAACACTTTCTTGAATCACAATTTCTTGAATGTGTTTCTTGTTTGTTTGTTTTTGTAAAATGAATAGCGTGTGTATGCTCTCTTCCTATCCCCTATAGGTAATTTGGGTGACCAAAAGTGCATTTTCATTGCATTTGTGCCTATTCCAAGGAATGGAAATAATATTTTCAAGGCTCTCCCAAAAACCCACATGGTTTAGGTGATTTAAAAGTAAGCCTAAAGTCTTTCTACTTAGTTTTATTTTCATGCAATTTGGCTTGTGGAGGGGAGGTCATTGCCTCTTCACAAGTTATTTAGGTAAGAATTGAATTGGGGATTCATCTCCTAGTAGTGTTTCAACCCTAATCCATAGTATGGTATATAAATCAAGGCACATATAGAATAATTTCTAGGGGGTTGAATGGCTAACCTCTCTAATCATAACAAAAACCTGAGTCAAGTCTAGTTAATCAAGGGATTCCACTAAGAAGTACATGGATGGAAACACTATGTAAAATAATAGACCCTTGCATAGTAAGTTGATCATTATGAAATATATTTATGAGATGTTTGTATTGTGTTATCCACACTTGGGATCAATCTAGTTGGTTGTAAATTATAATTTTTAGCCAACCCCACTTTACATATCTTGTTAGGATTTAGGATGATATACTTAGTTGTTTTTAGTATTTTTCCATTTATTTCTTAGTTTTTTGTGTGTAAAAATTTGTTTGTTATAAAAAATCATAAATGAGTTTGTTTGTATACACCATTTCATTATTTGAGGAGGTGTTATGTCATCCATTTGACACCTTGATTTAACTTAGACTTTTTGTGTCAAAAACATTATATGTGTCACTTGATTGAGATGTCTAACATTACACTACCCAAATAAATTCAAGTTTTAAGCCTTAGAATTATTTGAAAAAAACATTATTTATACCTTTTGAGAGCACTAACATCATTACACTAGTCATAATTATTTCATATACTTGTGTTGTCTTGTGTCCAAGTTACCATTATTTAGATCAATCACATGTGTCTTGTAGGATGTTTGTTTTAGTGTCATTACACCATTAAAATTTGCATAGATTATTGGTCAATAAAGCCTAAGTTTTCTAAAGTTTTTTTTTTAATTAACTTTGACAAGTTTATATTCAAACATTGATTGATTTCTATTTAGGCCTCATCTCATAAGGGATGATACACATATATTTATCTTTTAGGTTGCATAACTTAGGTTAATTTTTGACCCAAAATTCAAAAACTATATTTTTTGTGCCTTTGTTTGATAGAATCAGTCTATCTCCAAGTGGCTTTTGTTTAGTGCCTTATACCAATTTTATCACATTTATATCTATAATCAAATGCCTTGTTTATTTTAAAGTGTTCCAAATTTGTTAGATTAAAATAATTCTTTTGTTTCAAGTCTATATTTTGATTTTGAGTTTGGCCAAGAGTCCTAACACATGACTTGTTTTGATCTTATATTTTGATGCCACGTTTGGCCAAAATACCTAGCAAATTTTACCTTTCTTAAATTAGACATGTTTGGAACATCTTTGGACCTAGAGTTTGGCATTTGTTTTTAGTTCATTTATTTTACCTTATTTGTATAAGACATTTAATGTTAGATATTTAATGTTATACTAATTTGACCAAGTCTTTGCATAGATGTTTTAGAGATACAACTCCATTACTTTGACCAATTAGACCTAGTTTAAACCTTTTGTCTTTTTAGATAATTTTTTAGAGTTTGTATAACTCTAACCCCTTTTGTCACAAAACATTTACCATCGATTTATCTATGTCTCACTATACATGTAGTGGAGTCCTGTATAATCCATGATATGGAAATGTTGTCACACAAGAGGACTTTATTCAAGACCCTTATGAATATGATTTTGTTTGGGATATGAATACTTATTCAACTTATAACACTCAATGAGGGGAATAGAGTCAACATCCTTTGGCTTGTTATTTGGTTAGCAAGCCTCCATACATAGATCAAGACCAAGAATAGATGGCCCAACATTTGGATAGCATACCTTCAATTATAGAAAAAGTATAATAACAACCATATTATGTTACAATGTCATCAACTTATGATAATAGAGTCATATAGGTAGGGGCTAAGTTACTAGTAGAATTTCCCCATGAAACTTGCCAAGTATAGTAAGAGGGCCATATAACATGTCTTATAATTATAACAATGAACATGCCTCTTCTAGCAACCCTAATGCCATTATGACCATGCCATATCAAGATATATGAATGCTTTTCACATAAAGAGGCCTCATAGAGTACTAGTTCATTCAAATGTAGAAAAAATACTAGACATATCAAAACCTAGCACATAACTTTAATAATATGGCCATGTTAAATGTACCTCTTATTAAGTTAGTTCCTTCAATAGGAGTCTTATTTGAATTAACTAGTTAATAAAATTAGGGTTTAGATTTAGTTATGTAAATCACCTCAATATAAAACATGTTTAGTACCCCAAATACCAAGGAAGTGTCTTCTGCTTCCATGCATAATAGTGAGCTGAACATAGTGGATAATATACAAGTAACATACATTTTAAATCAAAGTGGTGTTAACACAAACAAATAATAAATAAAAAATGTGCCTTTAAACAACACCATGAGTGGTCTGTAAACTTCGAGAGTAGGATTTTCTATTTCCCAACCTTAACCAACTACCTCTAATCCTCAACCAACTACTTTAAGCACCCAACATCAAGGATTAAGTAGTTAACCAATGACCAGTGCCATACCACAAGAAAATGTGATGAATATTACTTCACCCAAATAGGTGACAAGAAATATTACACAACAACATGAACTATCCAACATACCCATGAAATAAAAGCTAAATAAATGGCCACCTCAATAGGAGAAACCAATGTTCCACCTCACTTGGTAGCATCAAACATACCTCTTCAATCATATACTAACATGCTGACCCAAAACCAAATGATGTCTACTCAACAACATACAAGTATTGGTCAATGATAGATGTTGAATATCCAACATGAATCCACTTATTAATAATTATTCATGAAACCAAGAGGGTCATATGTTCCATAAGTAACTATTAGGAAACAATTTCCTTTCATTTAAAATGTGCCACAAGTTTAACGATAGGGTCTTGGTTCACAAGTTCCCCTTAAATAACTAGGTATGATTAGTTGGCAATATGTCCTTATTCAACCTTAATAGGAACAATAAAACCATATAACTCCATCCAAACCATATTATTCAAAAAAATATGCCTATATACCCAATCCTAAATAGAATATCACATCACAACATGTGTAATTTCAACAATCACACCCTAATTAGTGCATACATATTCTTGGTCCATTCCCTATCTAATCTAGCATTACCTAATAAATGTCTCTATTATACTCAATCAAAATAATCCACTTGTGACCACACATCCTCCACCTCAAGCCAATGATCCCACTGATTTCCTCACATAGGAACTAAAATAAATGAAGGATGTAATTTCCCTCATTCAAATTGGAAAGTAGACTAAAAAGTTAAAATTAGAGGATGTGTGTTCTTACCCTTTTAACATGAATTACTTATAGATACCATTTCTTCTAGGGGTACAAACCACCAAAATTTAAAAAATATAAGGGAAAAGGTGACCCCAAGGCCCATTTGATGTAATTCCTTGTTCCATGACAATAAATGGCCTATAGAGACATATACCTATTGTTGTTATTTCAAAGAAGCATATAAGGGTGAGCATTGGAATGGTTCTTGAAGTTTCCCAAAAATTTTATATCTAATTTTGATGATCTTTCATACAATTTCACACAGCACTTCTCTTACAATATCAAACACAAGATTTCATTAGCCAATTTGACATAGGCCAAACATAAAGTTAGAGAAATCTTTTCAAGCTACCTATTTTAATGGACATCACTTGCAATCAAATTTAACCATAGTCTACCAAAAAAATAATTAGCCACTATATTTACCAAAAATCTACACAATTAGATATATTATAATTTGTAATTATAGTGTGCATATACTTTTGAATAGATCATTTATAAAGGTTTATTGATCATAAGATCCCTTATTAATAAAGGGATCATTAAACTTGCATCATCAAATTAGAGCCAAAACCAAAACTAGAACAACAGCCAAAATTAGAAACAAGTCCAAGTGTAAGCATTACAACTAGCCTAGGCCAATAATTATGATAAACACAAGAAATTCATTCACAATAAGAATGTTATTGGTAATATATTAGTTGATTCATGATATGTCAAAATAATGCGAACACCATTTTCACAACCTACACTACATATGAACACAAATCCTAACCAATAATCACTTTAGTTAACATATAAAGTGCCACAAGTGCAATAACTTAGACTAGCAAAACAAATAAAACAACTTATACCTTTATAAAACCCTCTTCCAAGGAGAAATGTTCCTATTCATCATTTTTTTAGTAACCTTGGAGAACCCCTTAAATCCACTAAAAAAAATTTGATTAATTGGCCTATTTTGAAGATCTATCTTGAGCACCTTAACTAACCATAATGGCATAGGCCAAATGAATTATATTACTATCATCAAGTCAATGGACATAACGTGCACCATTGGTGTAAATTAAACATGTGATTAAGAGTATGTTATAAAATGGAGGGATCACATTGGATCAGGGAGCTTTCATATCTAATCAGAACCTCAACATTTAATAAAATCCCTTTCTTTAATATAAAAACCAACAACAATGAACAGTAAAACAATAGTATCAATAACCAAGGTATAACTAATCAAACCAATAAAATCAATAGTAAAACCAATAATGTCAAAATAATGAATAAAATTAAATCCATAATTATGTCAACAACTAACAAACCTACCATACATTTGCATATGAATACAACATGGTTGTAGGCCATATTGTAGGAGGTCATGTTAACACCGTTTCCATCAATCCAAGACCAAGTAAAAATTATAAAAGATCATTACTAATCATACCCCATCAACCAACCCATTCCAATGATCCTTCCTCAACCTGGGACTACATACAGGTGAACTAGCAAGTAGGGATTCCCACTTTTAGAACTTATAATTATAGCTCATCATTATCTTGTGATCACACATAAGTTCATCGGTAACTAAAACTTATACTATCTTATCCACCTCTACCATCATTTATTAATAATGGTTCTATACCTAATATTGATTATATAATCACAACTTGATGATTGAGGATTACCATATCAGGCCCACAACCATATGCCACTTCACCCATCATATAACCACCCATTATGGCTAGGAACAAGCCATTTACCATTATGCAAGAAAAGATGTTTGAAATTGTGGAATAATTAAAAAATATGCCAGCATAAATCTCCATTTTATATTTTTTGTGTACATCTACTATCCATAAAAACATCTTCACAAAGTTACTTGGCTAATCCCAAGTTCCCAAAGACATATCTCCAAAAAAATTTCAAGCCTTGGTTGGACACCTATCTCTAAGATAAAAATTAACCTTAAATGAAAGTGATATGTCATCCCTTGGCCCACTTTACAATAATCCATTATACATCAAAGTTTACATAACATGTCACAAAGTGAAGCATGTTCTCATAGACAATGGATTAGGTCTAAATATTGTGTCTCTAAAGCTCATCAAGATTCTTGGGTATATAATAACACATCTCCAAATAGAAATAATCACAATCAATGCCTCTGACAATGAAGAATGAGAATCACAAGGCATCATTATCTTTCTAGTTATCATTGAGACTTCGACCCATGATACACCATGCCATGTGTTAGATCATTATTTGTCATATAATATGATTTTGGGTAGACCTTAGATACATAATATTCATGAAATTACATCAACATTTTACCAAGGTATCAAGTTATCCCATTTAGGTATGGAGGCTCTTATACTAGGAGATTTACATCCATATGAGCATTGTAATAATTTATATTCCAATTTCAAAAGCTATAACATCCATTTCAACATGAATCCAATTTCAAATAAGGACAAGGGAAAATAAATACTTATTGATTCACTAGAGGCCAACTTCATTAACCCTGATACCCTTGATTCACTTCCCTGAATGCTACTTCCTAAAATGTCCAAACACTATTGTTTTCACTTGGATTTTCACCCTTTGAGGAGATATATTATCTCTCCTCATCCATGTGGCACAATTGAAACAATTATAGGCTTGTGGGTAGCCTATGAATGAGGTGGATATATAGATATGGATAGTTCCCTTGATGTACCACTTTGGATCACTACTACACCTAAACTTTGGGGGGAAGGGAGAGAGAAAACTGAAAGAAAACTATTCTAAAGGAGGTTATACACCAAATAAGTTGATAACTTCCAACCAAATTCATGTTACACATGAGAACAAAGGACTAACTAAACATACACTTTTCCACTTTGAATCTTCTCACATCAATGTTTCATTATGAGGCTATAGATGAATGTTTATTCTATGAGGACTAGACAAGAGGCCTTAAATGGAACTAGTGAATAGGCTAACTCCCTTAACCTTGACACTTTTCATAACACTTCACATGACCTATAAGAAGAAGTTGCAAATAGGTGAGAGAATGTGACAACATGCTAAGGAATACATAGTATTCAATAAGAAATATCCATCATCCAAGTAAACACACTATGAATAGTTATGGAAGAGGTAAACATCAGTAATAGTATTGATCAAATGGTATGCAAATGAGTAGGGCTTCACCATACTCAAGTGGAGCATAAGTTACAAAGGCCAAAATGGCTAGTTCTTATAGACCTTGAGAGAGAGAGAGGAGAAGATATAAGTACAAAGGTCATAAGGAAAATTTTAAAGATACAAAAAGGAGTTAAATATGTATGATATTAATATTTGAAATTAGCCATTCAATTTTAATAAGTGTCCATACAAGGCATGAAACTCATGAAAAGTGCCATGAAACTCCTTGTGCTAGCTCTAAAAATTGCCTTCATTATCCACACCTATTTGAACTTCCCAAAAATGACTAAGGATAGGTGTATTAATGTAATGAGAGGTAATGATTTCATACATTCCTCTCCATGAATTGGTTTTATTATTGGTCATTTGGAATCTCTTAGAAGTGAGCCATCACTACCTGCAGTTTAAAAAACTCCTTTTTCAGTCACCCATCACACTTGGCCTCAAAATTTGTTTTATATTTACATAAAAATCCATGTGAGTGAGTTTATTACAATTTTAAATACCCTCCATGTCCTTATAGGCATCAAACACACCTTAAAATAAGCTCATTTTGAGTTTTCCACACTCCTCACTAGCCTACTCGTTATGCCAATTTTGATTGGCTAAGATGAAGTAGATAATAAAAAAACTTATGATTTTTTTCAAGGCATGAAATGGAAATAGTTAGCTATATTAAGTCCTAATATTTACCTCAAACTTGATTTCATCTTTAGACTCTTTTTATAACCTAAAAAACACATAAAAAGGTTAAGAAAACACTATTTTGTAACCCATCCATACAATTTTTTAAAGTATAAAATCATGGGGAGCATCTTAAGAGAGTATTATAAAACATACAATCATCATCTTTTTAAAACTATTCCATTATATTATCTTTCTATCTCCATTTCCTCAAGCTAGTCACTCCAAGGGTTTAACAAGGGTTTATTCCTATTTTTGCTCTTAAGGTTTGTTCATAAATTTATGACATTGAAGATTCAAAAAAAATCACTAGAATAGATTTTATGAACCTTTATAACCCATCTAAACATCCTTGACCTCAATGAAAATCCTCCAAGAAGATGTGAGCACTTCAACTTAGCCTATCAAGATCTTTCTTTGATTTACATAGGTCAAATGCTACCTTTGAGCCACAAAATGACTTATTTGTGATTAATCTACATTACAAGAGATTTTAAATGTTTAAAATGACCCTAAAAACATGTCCCAATCCATTTGAATTCTTTTCTAGGGCTGGAATTTAAATTGATGTCCTATTTGCCTTCTAAGCCTCACCATGCTTAACATGCCTACTTTTAAACCTAGCCACCTAGAACATCATGTTGGGTTTCATCCTACTCATAAATTTTCATCATATGTTATTATATTTATTTCAACTTAAAAATTCACTCTAAAACCTTCCAATTACTCCTCATCTCTTTTTTCAAAACTATATGTTTATGCACAAGGGGAAGTACCCTTTATCTGAGACAAAAAAGCGTACTTACCATATTTACTCAAAAAAATTGGATATTTTATATGTTTATCTAAGTGTTAATTATGTTATTTAACAAATTTGAGACCTTTATCAACTCATTTTATCCCTAAACTTGTTAGATCTCCAAGGCAGACTATTAGAGGATAGACTATGTAGGGTTTGTCATGTTAACTATTTATTGATTATTTAGATCTATTCCTACCTATTAAAATTAAATTATTATGGTTTAGTTATAATATTATGATAGTTGTGAAGGTTTTTACATCTCTATTTCTGACTCTAATTCCCAACTTAGTCCTTATAACCTTTTCTCAGTCAAAACTATGTGCAGGATTTGACTGTATTCCCTATTTTCCTCACTCAAGGGTGACACCTATAAGATAACTTGAATGGATAATGATTTTAAAATATTATTTGATACTTAAATAAACCTTCTGAGATGAAATTTTCAATGTCATTTCTTGATTCACACTTTGGGGTTTGGATTTCTCACAAGGTCAGTCATAGTTAGCTAACTATGTATTGTGTATTTCTACCAAAGGATGATTCCTATAGGTTACCCTACATGTCTAATCTTGATAAAATTTTAAAGACCCCAAAATAGTCTCCTAAGATCACATTATATTTTTTTAGACCATTTTTTCATGTTTGAGCTATATACACCTCAAGAAACCCAATTCATTTGCTATCTACCCCTCACAGTCAACTACAGTTAACTCTGAGGGGTCTTGTAGGTGTAAATATCACTTGGAAAAGTCTTCCCATCACATTAAGATCATTTTATGGATTTTAAATCATCTTATACTATCCAAAATTTATATTTATTTCATACTTAACACCTTGTCATGGATGATGCAAAGATCACAATCTATTATAGGTACACATTTTGAATGTTGGGACACCTGTAGATGTATGTTAGACCCTAGAACATCACCACTTAACTCTTCTTGATGATATTTTAGATCATAAAAGTCACTTTCACCATTTTTAGTCATTTATATACGTTTTCATGATCTAGTTTTATAATACTAGGTGAAGAGGGATCCTTTAGCTCAAACCATAGATGTCAATGCAGGAATTCAATGCATAAGTGGGCAAGTTGGTGTCTCCAATAAATCACATTTCATTGATCATAAACATTATAAACTTTTCATGGTTATTGTATTATGTAGGATTTATATAAGAAAAATAAATTTAGAGGATTTAAAAATCCTTAAAACCCTATTGTTTTATTTTGACAAAAAGTGCTTGAACCTCTATTTTCTTACTTTAGGGACAAAGGACCTGAACACTATCATTATTCCTTTGAGCATGGTTCCCAACTTAAATTTTTTAATAAATCCTTTCAAATAGTTATTTAATGTTCAAAAAAAAATTCTAGGACTTAAAACAAAAGTTACATCACTTTTTTGCACTCTTCAAAATGACATTTTAGCTCTTTGTTAATACTTACAAGCTGGTGGACATTTTCAAGGTACAAACATTAAGCATGAGAATGGACAGTGGATATAGTTTTTAGACCTTAAATTTAGATTTTATATTCATAAATTATTTAAAATAGTATACCTTTATTTAAAATACCTTTCTCAGCTCAAAATATCCTTTTCAACATGTTAGCCTTCATGAGATACCTGTACGTGTTCATTAATGGTTACCTGATTATGTGCATACTAAAATATATCTTCTCACACTTTATATGGTGTCACTTTGGCTTAATATTTTTTTCATGATTTAATATTTTGATCAAAAAATTTAGGCCATAATTAATCCTCCATGAATGCATTTCATACCTTTTTACAATTCACCTAATTGAGTGTATATGATAGTCTCTGAATAAACTGATTGTATGGCAATTTATGACTACATATTATGGAATAATAATTTATAGAATGAAATTTAAATTAAATTAGATAAAAATAACATTGGAAAAAATATAATTAATTTATCACAACCCCATGGATCCATTATCAAAGCATTAAAATCCTTAACATGGTGAAAAACTACCTATAACATAACATTGTGCATTTACTTGTTACCTAAGTTACTTTAACCATGAAAACACCTTGAAACGTGGAAAAAAGAATATGTATAATTATATAAGGAATAAAAAATCATATGGAACCAACCTTATAAATTGGATTGTATGAAATTCTCCAAACCAAAGAAAAACTTATAGGTTGTACAAATTAGTAAGCAAAAAAACATAGTAAACTTCATGAGGATGGTTCATAAAGCACATGCCACCATTATTATAAATATTGTTATGGAAATTAATATATATTATTTTAATTTCACCTCCCAAAGGATTTTGACCTATAATTTATCCAAATGTTTGTACTAAGCATAAACCTGCTAACTAGTTCTGTGTCTAGAAGGGTGAAAAGGAGTAGAATAGTTTTAACCCTATTCTGACACTTATAGAGTAGTTTATAAGTTTAATTGAGATTGAGGAAGATAAATATACATCACATGATCTTATCCCACATGTCAACTCAACCCATGGCCCGTACAAGTGCCAAACTCTTCCCTTTTTCAAGAAAAATTACTCTTTCTTTTGAAGAACCTACCACTTTTCAATTAGGAATAGTTGAATAAGGAATAATAGGACACATGTAATGTGACAAAAATTTTAAACCTTCACGCTTCCAAAATATCCTGTACAAGTCATTCAATACTCTCTTCATGACCTTGTAATTACTATAAATGATATATTGGCTAATATAACTAATGACCAAGGATAACATGATATGGAATAACATAAAAAGACATATAATACACCATATTCCATATATTAAGCCCTATATAAACTTATAAAGATCAATTTTTTACCTATAGGGGTCCTAATTTGACCTATAGGGTCAAATTTGGTCTACAAATTATTGACTCATAGGGGTGGTATGGTTGTTATACTAAGGACCAGTAGCCTTAATAGTCTATTAGGAATAGGGAGTCATTTAAATTATAAAACACACAAGAGCACTTTTACCATTGATGACAAGCTTTGATCAAGACAAGACCAATTGACTACCTCAACCACATAAAACAAAGGACACACATAACAACAAGAAAACAAACTAACAAGACACACATACACATGTGCCCAAGGAACTTAGGAAAAATAGAAGAAAATAACTATATACAACTAAAAATTAAGTGTACCTCC
Organism: Torreya grandis; assembly: GCA_037957365.1. Taxonomy (NCBI): domain Eukaryota; kingdom Viridiplantae; phylum Streptophyta; class Pinopsida; order Cupressales; family Taxaceae; genus Torreya; species Torreya grandis. Next base: position 1,722,536 of record JARHVA010002218.1, on the reverse strand, counting down.
ATTTCTAGGATCAAAAGGAAAGTTTATTTCATTTCCTTCTTCATGAGCTGAATCATTGTCCATGCATGTTGCTATCTATATTAGATATGTGATGGATCAAACCTATTTATTGGCACTTCATTTTTTATGATCTCAAGTAGACCATATTTAAATAGGTATCCAGTGTAAAAGTATTCCTCTTGGCCTTGTACACATACCTCATGTTGTTTCCCACTTTTTATCTCATGATCAACTTTCATCTTCTTTGTAGGCATGGTTTGTTATTCCTTGGAAGATTGAGGCCAATAAAATCTTGTTTTGAACTCTAAAGGCTGATGTGAAATTTTATCTTTATAATCAATGACATTTTTAAAAATTCCATCTTGCTTACCATCACTTGTAATCATCTCAAGGCATTTGTAGACCACTTGAGAGACTCAAACCCATTGAAAATGTTTTCAAATCAATGCCATAAGTCCTCATACTCTTTTTGATGAGCATAATAAAACTAAACAACAAGGGAAGATACTTCATCCTATTATTTATAATCCAAAAGGACTTCATCCAAGGTTTCTTCTTTGACATAAGGAAGGCATTATTCATTATCAACCAAATAGGAAGACTCAACACAAGGATTTACCTCTTCTTTAGCTCTTAGGACCTCTTGAGGGTTCTCAAATTATATCTCAACTATCATAATCTGATATTGATTCTCAAGGGCTGCAAAATATCCAATCTTCTTCTCCTTCTTGGTGATGCCAAGACTAGGCACCTTGAAATCTGGTGACCTAACCCAATGAGGCTACCAAGGAGCTACAATTTATTCAAGCAAGAGTTATGAATTTTCCTCAAGAAAGTTATACTTTTTAGGTTCCCATACCATAGGTCCATCAAGGCAAAGGGTGATGGGGTGAGGACAAGAGGAACTAGTTGGTGGAGGTGGAACATAGAACTTAAAATCAGATTGAGAATTGATTATAGGGGATTCTTTTGGAATATCTTAAGGAAGGGGAGGTAGACCTTGGGATAAAATAGCTTGGTTTCTCTACCTTGTCTCTAACTTGGAATCTCATATCTAGAAGTCTCTTCTTGAGGTGGGTATGTAATTAGAGATGGAAATGAGGGATTTAATTCTACTTACCTTAATGATTATATGGAAACTGAAACTACATATTATCCAAATCAATATTCCTATCAAGATTTGCTTTAAAATCAAGGTTTCTCTTCTCAACTTTCTCTTCCAACTAATTGAGAAAAGGATGACTTTGCTAAACCTGATTGGGTTCATGAGTAGATGTCAAGTAGGAATGATAAAAATCTTGGGGAAGTGGATATGATTGATGATACATTTGGTTATGCTACCTTTCATGAATTCTTAGCCTATCCTCTAAGGAAAAAACCAAGCCACCAACATCTAGTATCTCACTTGTGAGTCTTTGCCAATTTTCTCTCTTAATCAGTGCTCACTCTCTTTTGACTATCTCTAATGCATATCTCACTTTATGAATAAGATGATTAGGAATATCTAGAACATATAGCCTTTATTTTTCAAGATCTAACATGTACTTCTCATAGCCCAAGAGTGTTTTATTGAAAGTGGAAATAGACTGATCAAAGAAGTGACTAGGTTGACTAGAAGTAAGATATGGAGAAGTATAATTGTAGGGCTGATATACTTCATGGATGGGTAGATAAGGATCATAAATGGGATGATAAGAATCATGACAGGAATGATAGGGAATGTAATAATCTTGATAAACCTCACCATCTTGTGTAAAAAAAACTCAACACCAAAGTTAGTCATATAACTTGATTAGGAAGCAAGAACACAAGAAAAGATAATCAAAAATATTCAAAAGGAATACCTAGTCTTCTTGACCATCTAATGTAACTTCAGAGTCACCATTGATGCTTAGATAGATTTCTCTAAAGATTGGTGTGTTAAAACACAACACTAAAAATATTTTAACTTCATGGATTAATACTCCCTATGGGTGTGCCAAAAAAAATTTATCATTTGGATTTTCACCCTTTGAGGAGATGTCTAATCTCTCCTCATCTAAGTGGCACAATTGAAACACCTCTAGTCTTGTGGGTAGCCTATGAATGAGGTGAATCTCTAGATAGGGTTAGCTCCCTTGATGTATCACTTTGGATCACTGATACACATAAATTTAGGGGGTAAGGGAGGGATAAAAAAAAATCAAACTATTATAAAGGAGGTGATACACCAAATAAGTTGATGAATTCTAACCAACTGCATGTTACACATGAGAACAAAGAACTAACTAAACATACACTTATCCAATTTGAATATTCTCACATCAATGTTTCATTATGAGGTGATGGATGAATGTTTAGGCTAGAAAGGTTAGACAAGATGCTTATAATGGAAATAGTTAATAGACTAACTCACTTAACCTTGACACTTCCTAGAACACTTCACATGACCTACAAGAAAAAGCTACAAATAGGTGATAAAATGAGACAACATGCTAAGGAATCTATAGTATTCACTAATCAAGATCCATAATCTAGGTAAACACACAATGAATATTTATGGAAGAGGTAAAAATTAGTAATATTATTGATCAACTGGTATGTAGATGACTAGGACTTTGCCATACTCAATTGGAGCATAAATTACAAAGGCCAAAATGGCTAGTTCTTATAGAACTTGAGAGAGATGAGAAGAGAGAAGTAAAAAGGTCAAAAATACAATTTTAAATATGATAAAAGGAGTTAAATATGAATTATAATAATATGTGAAATTAACCATGCAATTTTAGTAAGTAAAAGTAACCATACAAGGCTTGAAACTCATGAAAAGTGGCATGAAACTCCTTGTGTTAGATCAAAAAACTACCTACATTATCCACACCTATTTGAAAATCCAAAAAATAAATATGGATAGGTTTGATTATTATAATGATATGGAAGTATTTTAGACATTCCTCTCCATGCATTGGCTATAGTCCTAGTCATCTAGAATCTCCTGGAAGTGATCCATCATTGCGTGTAGTATAAGAAACTCTTTTTTCAGTCACCCCTCATACTTGGCCTAAAAATTTTATTTAGTTTTACGTAAATATACATGGGAGGGAGTGGATGGAACTTTAAAATACCCTCCATGTCCTTAGAGGCATTGATCACACCTTGAAATCAGCTCACTTAAAGTTTTCTACCCTTCTCACTAGTTTGGTCACTATGGTAGTTTTGACTGGATGAGATGAAGCAACTAATAAGCACACTTAGGAATTTTTTATAGTAATTAAATGGACATATGTATTTATATTAATTCCTAATATTTACCCCAAAATTATTACATCTTTGGACTCCTTCTAGAACCTACAAAACACATAAAAAGGTCAATAAAAGTCTATTTTCTACCCCATCCATACAATTATGTATAGTCAAAAATAATGGGGAGAATCCTAAGAGATTCTTATAAAACATCAAATAATAATATTTTGAAAAATATTCCATTAAATTAGCTTTATATCTCCATTTCCTCAAACTAGTCACTCCAAGGGTTTAGGCCTCTTTTTTCTCTTAAGGTTTGTTCATAAATTTTTGACATTTAAGATGAAAAAAAAACACTAGAATATATTAAACAACCCATGATAACCCCTCTAAAATTATTTGACATCCATTCAAATCCTCCAAGAAGATGTGAGCAATTTAACTTAACCTATCGAGCTCTTTCTTTGCTTTGCATAGGCTTAATGATACCTTTGAGTCCCAAAATGAATTCCTTGTGATTCCTCTAATTATAAGATATTTTAAATGTTTTTAAAGACCCTAAATACATTTCTTAATCCATTTTAATTCTTTCCTAAGGCTGGAATTGAAATTGACCTCTTCTTTGGCTTCTAGGCCTCACCATACTTAACAAGCCTACTTGATAACCTAGTCACCTAGAACATCTTGTTCGGTTTCATCCTCATCATAAAGTTTCATCATAATTTATTATATGTTTTTTAACTTACCAAGTCACCCTAAAACCTTACAATTACTCCTCATCTCTTTTTCCAAAATTGTAGGTTTATGAATAAGGGGAAGTACCCTCTATTTGAGATAAAACAAAAGGTACTTACCATATTTATTTAGACCATTTGTCTGTTTTATAGGTTTATCCAAGTTATAAGTATTTATTGTACCAAAATTTATCCCTTGATCAACTCATTTTACCCCCAAACTCCTTATATCTCCAAGACAGACTGTTAGAGGATAAACTATGTGTAGGGTTTATCATGTGAACTATGTCTTTCTTGTTTAGAGATATTAATCCATATTAAAAATACATTATTATGGTTTCCTTATAATATTATTATAATTATTAAGTTTTTTCCATATCCATTTATAACTCCAAATCCCAACATACTCCTTATAACCTTTTCTCAGCAAAAATTATGTGTAGGATTTGATTGTATTCCCTATTTTCCTCACTCAAGGGTGAACCCTATAGGATGCCTTGAATGGATAAGTATTTTAAAATATTATATAAGACTTAATTAAACCTTAAATTATTAAATTTATAATTTCATTTCCTAAATTCACACTTTGGGGTTTGGATTTCTCACAAGGTCAATCATAGTTAGCCGATTATGTATTGTGTGTTTCTACCAAAGGATGATTCATGTAGGTTACCTTGCATTTATAATATTGAGACAATATTAAATACCATAAGATATTCTCCTATTATCACATTATACTTTTTTATACCATTTGTTTAATGTTTGAGCTATATACACCTCAAGAAACTGAATTCATTTGCTCTCTACCGCTCATAGTCAACTACAACTAACTATGAGGGGTCCTGTAGGTGTAAATTTCACTTGGAAAAGGATTAAAATCACCTTAAGATCCTATTATGGATTTTAAATCATCTTATACTATCCAAAATTAATATATATTTCATACTTAACTCCTTGCCATGGATGATGTGGAGATCACAGTCTATTATAGGTATACATTTTGAATGTTGGGACACTTATAGATGTATGTTGAACCCTAGAACATCACCTATTAACTCATATTAGTGATATTTTATCTCATAAAATTCACTTTCACAATTTGGAATCATTTACATACATTGGCATGGTCTAGTTTTATAATACTAGGTGAAGAGGGCTCCTTTGGCTCAAACTTGTAGATATCAGTGTAGGAGTTCTGTACATAAGTGGGCAATTTGGGTTCTCTAATAAAACAATTTTCATTGATCATAAACGTTATAAACTTTTCATTGTTCTTGTATTATGTATGAGGCACAAGTAAAATACATTTATAGGCTTTAAGACTCCTTACAACCCTATTGTTTGCTTTTGATAAAAAGTTCTTGGACCTTTATTTTCCAACTTTAGGGAGAAAGGGCCTGAACACTATCATTGTTCCTTTTAGAATTGTTTCCAAATTAAATTTTTCAATAAAATCCTTTAAAATAGGTATTTAATGTTAAACACCAAATTTTAGGACTTCAAATAAAAGTTTTGTCACTTGTTTCCATTTTTCATAGTGACATTTCAGCTCTTTGCTAACATCTACAAGTAGGTGGACATTTTCAAGGTATAGGTAGTAAGCATGAGAATGGATAGTGGATATAATTTATAGCCATTAAATTTATATTTGAGATTCCTTAATGATTTCACCCTTTATTTACAATACCTTTATCATCTCAAAATCTCCTTTTCAACATGTTAGCCTTCATGAGATACCTGTACATATTCATTAATGGTTACCTGACTATATGCATAATTAAACCTATCTTATCATGTTTTGTATGGTTTCACTTGGGTATATAATATTTTTAAATGATCTAATATCCTTATCATTACATTTAGTCCATAATTACTCCTTCATGAATATGTTTAATAGGTTTTTATAGTTCACCTAGTTGACTGTCTATGACAGTCTTTGAACAAACTGACTATATGGTAATTTATGACTACATATTATGAATTAATACTTTGGATAATTAATTTTAAATTAAAATAAATAAAAATAACATTGAAAAAATTATAATTAAGTTAACACAACCCCATAGATCCATTTTCAAATCATGAAAATCTTGAACATGGTGAAAAACTACCTGTAACACAACATAGTTCATTCACTTACAACATAAGTTAATTTACCCATAAAAACACCTTTAAACATATAAAAAATAATATATATATATATATATATATATATATATATATATATATATATATATATATATATATATATAACTATATAAGTAATCCAACATCATCTATAATCAACCTTAGTAACTAGATTGTACATAATTCTCCAAACCAAAGTAAAACCTATAGGGTGCACATAATAACAAGAAAAAAAATCATAATAAAATTCATGAGGATGGTTCATTAATAAAATGCACCCATTACTTTAAATATTATTATTTAAATTAATATATTTTATTTTAATTTCACCTCCCAAAGGTTTTTGACTTGGAAGTTCTCCAACTGTCTATACCAAGCATAAACCTGTTGACTGGTTATATGTGTTTAAAAGGGTGAAAAAGGAGAAAAATAGTTTTATCCCAATTTTGACACTTATATATTACTTAAAATGTTTAATTAAGATTTAATTATCTAAATAAACATTCCATGATCTTCTCCCATGTGTCACCTTCCCCCATGGGTCGTACAAGTGCCAAACTCTCCCCTTTTAAAAGAAAATTGCCATTTATTTTGAATAATCTACCAATTTTTAGTTATGAAAAGTTTAATAAGGAATAATAGGACACATTTAATGTTACATATCTCTTTTTACACCTTCACACTTCCCAAGGAAGTTGTACAAGTCATTAAATGTTTTATGTATGACCCCCCAAATGACTCAAAATGATATATTAGCTAATATGACTAATGACAAAGGCTAACATGATATGGAAAAACATAAAAATACATATAATACACCCTATGGCATATATTACACCCTTTATATACCTATAAATATCAATATTTTGCCTATAAGGGTCCCAATTTGACTTGTGGGGTTAAATTTGGTCAATAATTATACCATCTCGAATAATGGCCCAAGAGAATATTTGACCCATGACACCTTTCAAATTGCAAAGGTTTAAAAAAACCCCAAGTCCTTTGGAAGACAAAAATCCAAACCACTCCCTCAATGGAAAATAAATGGAAAAGGAAAACTACATAGTCTGATACCTATCACTTATATACCAACCTCTAGCCAAGAACATGACCCTCTTGAAGATGATGAATCATGGTTTTATAATGAAAAATTGGCTAATTGTTACAAAAATTTAAAATTCCCCATTCCTAATTATATCTTGTAAAATCAAGCCTATGAAGGAGGATCCCTCAATCGAAATTAGTAGGGAACACTTGAGCCAATTTCTATGACTCAATACAAAGGAACCTATGGACTTGGATTTAAACTACCTAGGGGTGACCCCACATATCTTATTTGAGTTTCATTACCAATGGTAAGTGATAAACATGTTGAAAAAAATTAGATTCCAATCATATCCCTTTTAATGACCTATACAATACCAATTTGTTTGACAATAATTCCATTTTTACCCTTCTAACAATTAATCACCACAATCCACTTTCATTATATTACCCCCAACTGATAGACTAGGGCCAATAAAAATCCAATGTTCTAGTTGATGAGTTATAAAATGACAAGGCCTTCTATGATTTTTTAGGAATTAGAGAAAATGTTCCATTGGGAGACCAAAAATAAGGGTCCTCAATCAAGTTGGATCCTAAAGCCTATTTCAGAGAATGGGTGAACACCCTTTGCCAAAAATATTTAAATAAAGAGTTGAGATCCCAAAGTGAAAACCTCTTTGAGGAAGTTTTTGGACTAGGGAAATAGTAAAGAGAAAGGCTATTCTAGTGGTGAAAACCTATGTAAGGTGTCATTAGACAAGGGTTTTCAACCTTCCTCAAACATAGAATAGGAGACTACCAATGACAAACTTATCTATGAGTCTGAGTTTAGTCTTGAATAGAAATAGGATTTTGATCAAATCATCTAGGAGGCCATGAAAGATGAAACTACATATGGATCTATGTTTAGCCTTAAAGAGGAAAAATATTTTGATTGCATCATCCAAGAGTTACCAACAGTGTTTATGACATGGATATACCTACCATTAGGGGATTATGATTCATCGTGTCTATGAGAACTTAAAGAGCTAGTCCTAACAAAAGATTTTGACATTGCAAAATAGTTCAAATCTTTGACCACTATTCTTGAAGATGATTCAACCCTTCTAGTCGATAATACTACAAAGGTAAACATTGGGTCTCCAAATGATCTGAAATGGATCAAATTAGGCATGTCCCTCAATAAGGAGGAGTCTGAAGTCTTTAAAACCATTTTGAGGTAATTTGCTAATATATTTGCATGGGCCTACTCTAACATGCCAAGTTTAGACCCCACCTTGGTTGTTCAACACCTTGTGGTACATCCTAATGCAAATCCTATGAAATAAAAATTATGTAAAATACATCTTTGCATTTCTATATTAGTAAATAAAGAGTTGGAAAATCTCTTGGAAGTGAGATGTATTAGGCCAATTGACTATTTTGAATGGATTTCCAATGTGGTACCATTCAACAAAAAAGTTGAAGGAATAAAAATCCATATTAATTTCATAGACATAAACAAGGCATTCTCAATGGATGACTTTCCTCTTACAAACATTGACATGAATTATGAATCCATAATGAATTATTAAATGCTTTTATTGATGGATGGATTTTTAGGTTACTATCTGATCAAAATCACACCAAAATACCAACATAAAATAGCATTCACCACTCTATGCTGAGTATTATATTATCAAGTTATGCCCTTTCATATCAAAAACATAAGGGCCATCTATCAAATATCCATGACCATCATATTTCATGATATGATGCATGACATTATTAAAGACTACATTTATGATAGACTAGGTAAATAAAAAATCAATGTTGATAATCCAATAACACTGAGGAGAATATTTGAGTGATTACATGAGTAAAAAGTTATGATCAATCCTAAGAAGTGTGTTTTTAGAGTTACTTTAGGCAAATTACTTGGCTTCATTATGTCTTATAAGGGCATTTAAGTTGATCCAACCAAAGTACGAGCCATCATAGAGATGACACCATCAACCAATTTGAGATAGCTCCATAGTTCACTGGGTAAGATCTAATCCATCAGATGCTTCATATCTAAATTATCCAACAAGTGCCACCCATTTACACATCTACTAAATAAGGGGGTCACATTTCTTTGGGATGATGATTATCATTAAAATTTTTAATAGTTGAAGGACTATCTAGAAAATCCACCTATTTTATTACCTCCTATGCCAAGAAATTCATTCTTATTATATTTTTTAGATAAAAATAAAGACCTGGGGGCACTTCTATCTCAAAACAATGATAATGGAAAAGAGCATGTTGTTTACTATCTAAGATGTACACTAGTTACATATGAGCAAAATTATATTCCCATTAAAAAATCCTATTTAGCTATGGTCTTCATAACTCAAAAGCTACACCATTACATGTTAAACAATAAGACCATGGTCATTTCAAAAGTATATCCACTCAAGTATCTACTATCCAAAATAACTTTACAAGGTTGTATGGCCAAATGGATCATGATTCTCAATGATTTTGAGATAGATTATGTCAACCAAAAAGTTATCAAGGGTAAATTTCTTGTAGATTAGCTTGCTGAAGTACCCCTTACAAATATAGAGTTGTTAAAATTACAATTCCAAAATGAATCCATTATGATCATCATTTAAACACCTATTGAGTATCAAAACTAGATGTGTATTTATATGGATCATTCATAGCACATGTATCAAGGGAAGACCTTTTGTTTATTACTCTACAAGGGGATCTAATCCTTAAATCATTCAAAATTAGTTTTCTTTGTACCAATAACATGGTCAAATATGAATAAATAATCATAGATCTTTGATAAGAAGTACACTAGAACATACATCATCTAAATTTTTATGGTGATTCTTAGTTAATCATCAATTAGGTTATACACCATTTTTAAACCAAAGATGATAAGTTAGTGCCATACAAAGCCATAGTTAATACTCTCAAATAGAAGATTACTAATATCTAGTTTAAACATATATCAAATGCCAATAATAAAGCAATAGATGTCATGGCTACCATTATATCTTTGATTCAACATACATATATAGTCAAGGAATACCAATTTCTCTATAAGGACCTATTAACACTAGCTTATGAACCTTCAACTATTACAATGATCTATGCTATTATTGGTCTCAACTTTACTTGGTATTTAGACCTAAACACTTACCTCCATGACCAAATTATGCCACTATAAATATCCTCCAAACAATCCAAAGACTTTGTTGATAATGTTGCAAGATATACCTTATTCAAACCAACCATATATCACCATTGTTTATATCAAACTCTGCTTCATTGTTTAGCTTTGGTAGAATATACATTAGCATTATGGGAATTTCTTGGAGTATGTGGAGCCCATGCTAGTGGGGAAATCCTATCCAAAAATATCTTGCATACAAGGTACTATTGGTCAACGATGGATGTAGATGTAATTATATATGTGAAAATATGTAATAAATGTCAATGGCATGCCAATCTGATTCATTCTCTAGCCAAGACTTTGAAACCAATGCTAACACCATGGTCATTTGCTACATGGGGCCTCGATCTCATTGGGAAGATAAACCCCACCTCATCTAATTACATCAACATATCCTTGCCACCATTAAAAAATTCACTAAGTGGGTTGAAGCTATACCCCTCACTTACATGATTGGAAAGCAAATTTCCAAATTCATCTTTAACCATCTCATCTACTACTACATTATCCCCTCTAACATTATATCTGATAATGGTGTATAATTTAATAACAAGGATGTCAAATCACTATGTGCCAAATACAAGATTAAACAAAAAAAATTCATGGCATATTACCCTCAAGGTAATGGCCAGACAAAACCATCAAACAAAATCATTGTAAATATCCTTAAAATTATTATCAATGATGCCAACCATGATTGTCACCTTCGAATATTCCATGCCCTCTGAGCATATTGCATGAACCATTGCACTCCCATTGGAGCCACTCCATACTCATTTGTTTATGGCACTTAGGCTATTCTTCCCATTGAGGTTGAGTTACCTTCATTATGCATCACTTTGAATCATGTCCTAGATGTTGAATAATATCAAGTAGCTCACCTATAAGAACTAGAGTTACTTAATGAGAAATGCATGGATGTAATTAACAACCTTTAAGCATACCAAAACTTATTCCATGGCCACTAAAATCAACATGTGAAATATAGAGAATTTGAACTTGGTGATCCTATTCTTAAACAAAACCAAAAGAATACCATGGCTAAGAAGAAACACAAAGGCGAGTTCAAGCCCAAATGGGTAGGTCATTTCATAATTGTTACAAACTATGGTGCTCAAACATACAGGCTCTCCACACTAGATGGGGATGAACTTAATGAGTTGATGAATATTATACACCTCAAGTACTACTTCACTTGAGTGACTTGGTGTATTATCTATGAGGATCATTTTAAATTGTAACATATTATAAAGTTTATTATTTTTAATTTATAATTATATCACTTTGTCATTCCACCATTCCATCCTACCATACCTTTCTTATTGATTGAATTGTTTTGACCCTCCCTACCCAATGTATTTGACCTCAGTTTAATTCTATTAGTTCCATTTTCAACATGAAGATTCAAATCAATTTTAGTAGTTATTCCTATGTTGTACTATGTCATTTGCCAACTTTGCTTATTTTGTTTGAATTGGCTATTACACTAGTTAGATTCCTCCACTGTAGGGTAGAACTATAGTGACTTGAGGTCCCATCTTGGGACTATGTAAGCAATGTTTGATACTTGTTGAGTTCAACTCAGTCACCCTGTTAATACCCTCACCATTTTATGAGTAAACTAAACCATGTTCTCACCATTTTATGAGCATATTAATTTTGAACACTCTCACCATTTTACAAGCTTGGAACATCTAGTGTCTCATCATTCTCGATTGAGTTGAGATGCTCAAAAAATTCAAAAAAATTGTATAATAATTTTAACAAACCAAAAACATTGACTACTTCTTTGCCTTAAGGATTCTAGGAACCCTCACTAAGTCACAAGAAACCACTTGTCATTTAGTTTCCCCATCCTTATTGTCCCTCTCATCTCATGCACTTTCCATTTTTTAAGACCATTCCCATATTATTTTATAACATTTATCATGTTTTCTTTTTATCATTTTTTTCTATCCCGTTTCTTAGGAGAACTACATTTGGCTTGAAGTTTTTATTAGATATTATGTCCACGAAACTATGTAAGTAGAATCCACTTGCCTAGTGCATATGGAGATAGCTTGGCCACCCCCTTTCTTTTCTTCTATTCCCCTATTTTGTTTATTTGTTAAGTTGTCTCATATTTTCTATGGGAAATGATCATCATCTTGTTTATGGTATGTTGTTTATACTAACATTGTGATTAGCCCTTGTTTTTTTAGTGTTTCTCTTTCTTTTTCTTTTCTTGGTGTTTTATTTGTTTGTTTTTTGTTTTCCTATTTGTTTGCTTTATTATTGTGCCTTCATTCAATCTATGTGTGTTTACTGGGTGATTCCTTGCACATTATTCTTGAATCCATATATTTTCATGCATCAACATAGTCATCATGATTTTTATCATTACTGTATTGTTTTAAATTATTTATTAGATTTTGTGTTGGTCCATATGCATATTTTGTCCAATTCCTCATAGTATTGGATCATGATGCCTACCATCATGTGCTATAATAAAAACTAGTATGAAGAGTCTACATGATAATGTAGCAACAATATATCCTTACCACCAGTACCAAAAAAATTATCAATATAATCAAAATTATATCCCAAATATATTAATTAATTAATGAAATAATTTCCTTCCTTACTAGTTCAGATGAGCATCTTCCTACTAGTAGGTTGCCTAATTCATCTTTTTCCTCTACACCCAATTTGCCATCATCTTCCATGTCATGTTTACCATAATTAGGGTCCAATTATTATAGATGAATTTGGGAAAATCATTGTATACCATCCCACTTAGATTACCAATGATTCTAACCACCTTTGGGAAAATCATTGTGTTTCCATCCATTTGAAGGTTAATGATTATAACCACCTTTGGGAAAATCATTCACTCTTTTCAGCCCAACTAGGGCACATTTTCATTGTGATAATGTTTATACCCACCTTTGGGTAAAATATTATCCTTATCCACCCAATTTGGGTATGTTTTTATCCTACTAATGATTATAACCACCTATAGGAAAATTATTGTTTTCCCTTTAGTTTATTGTAACTACCTTTGGGAAAACTAGTCTCTTGTTACCCTAAGCCTTTTTTAATTATTCTAACTACCTTTGGTCAAATCATCACATTTTTTATCCTACCTAAGCTGATGATTATAACCACCTATGGTAAAATCATATTTTTGTTTACCCTAATTAGGATAGATCTATATGCCACTAATTATAACCACCTATGGGAAAAATTAGTTCATTCCAACCCATCATTTTCATCTATTTGGTCCACTTATTTCCTCCTTTTGAGGGACTATTTACCAACCCCTTTACCAACCACTCCTTCTATGGGGAACCTATATTTCATCCATTATGGTATAAGTCATAAGTTTATAAGACCTTTTCAATCTTTGAGAATATGTGACTATGCTTACAACTTGTAATGCCTTCCCAAATAGGGGTAAACTATAGATGCCTAAAACTGGCCACCAATGACTTCATACTAGACTTTAGATCGATTTCAACTAACCATTATAAATTAAGCCTAAAAATCATTAAATATCCTAGATTCAGTTTTGCAACACTCATCAAGGCTCAGAATCCCATTGAGACATCCCTATTTGGGGTATCATACCATAAATAACAAAAACCTCTCATAGATTCATTTCTAATTATCCTATAGTATTACAATGTGAAATTGGCCTATAGACCTATTACATGGGGTAAATATACACATACACTTAATTCAAGTATTGAAAAATTCAAAAAATCCTAAATATTATTAATTAAAATACAAAACCATATTAAATGAATAATTAAATTGTCCATGAGAAATTAATGAATTATCAAAAAAGGAAATTCAAAAATCAAGAATATCAAAGGAATTTAGGATTACATTATTTTGAGTTGTCAAATATCCTAAAATATCTCACCATGCCTATTCATTGCTAATCATGACCATTTGACACCTTTTAACTCTATTGAGGCTAATTAACTCACTAAGGTTAGGTTTGAATCTATTCCAAGATCTAACTACACCTTAACTCACCTTGGGTTGGGGTTAGTCTTTAAACTTATAAATACAATCCTAAACCTCACTCATTTAGGGAGATTGAGCATAGTAAAGTTATAATTCTAGTTTTAGAGAAAGATTGGATGAAAATAATGTTATAATTCCAAAATTACAAGCTAAGGCATCAAGCTACATCAATAAAGCATGATCCAAACAATGGTTCCAATGAGAGATGGCCCGACACAACTCCATTTTCTAAAGATTTCTTGATCACAATCTGAGCAAGCCAAATGAAAACATCAAATAATTTTTAATTTATTTGCATTTTAGTTGAGCTTTGTCATTTTTTGTTTGTTTACTAAGCTCCCCCTATGACATAGGCATGAAAGTGTTAAGCTTCTTAGTGTGTTTTTATTTCATTATTTTATATGAAAACTAACACTTGATCTAACCTCCCCTCCATCATCAAATTCCTTGATCCTAAATGTTACTTGATGTTGAGTCTGGGGAACTAGTTCTTGGCTCCCTAGGTTTAAGAAACCCAATTATTGGTTTAAAGTGAGATGATCAAATGGGAGTTGATGCATTATATGGACTGACTAAAAGATAGGTGCATTTTGATTAATGTTGGGCAAGAAGTTCAATATAGGCATATATGGTAGCATACCAAGAGTGGGGGTCGTTGTTTGACTTTGGGAGTTCAATTATCTATCCACTTTGATGTCCATTTCATAAGATGAAGATAGGTCTATTATGGCTTTTCCCCTCCTTAAGAACTATTATAACTCAAAAATTTACCCTATGAGAGGGTGATTCAAGCCCTCTCTCATTTATCTATGCAATTGGATTGACCCTATGTTGTGGGTTACCTATAAGTGATCAAACCTCTAGGTTTTTGGCTATCTCCCAAAAGTAAAAAACCTAAAGTAATCAACTACACTATATGCTTGACATGGAAAAGAGAGAAATGAATACTAAAACTAATAACATAACTTAAAGCTGATGCACCAAATATGAAGTCCTTAGCTTGTTGAATTGCACTATGAAATATTAGACTACAATCTAATTATGCTACTCCAAAATAGTCTTATTATTATTGATATATGGCTAGGAACCCATATTACCTATCACACTCAAGCTACAAACTTACAAGTTTATGGTAGAGTATATGGAGGAAGATCAAAACCTTGTAAATTCAAGGCTATTAGACATTATTCAGAGGGAAGATGTAGTAGAAGAATCTTTTGATAACTTTAGTAGACACCAAACCATTGTGAATAGGTGGTTTGATAAGAGATCAAAGATAAAGCTGTTCAAACAAGGAGACTTGGTTTTTATTTGGGGAAAAACATCTAATCCTAAGGGCAAACATGGCAAGTTCACACCTCTATGAATTAACCCCTATCAGATTGTAGATACACTTGAAGATAACACCTTCAAACTCAAATAGCTACAAATGTTAGAGTTCAAACTACCCACCAATGGGTACTATCTCAAACATTTATTCTCTACTACTCCCCCAAGGGTTTTCATGGAGTAAATCTATAAGATAGTTAGAGTTAGTGTAGGTACGCTAGTTAGTTTCCTTTAGCTCTTTTCTTCATGTCCCTTATTTGTACATAAGTATGTATATATTTGTTTGCTTCCCTTTCACTTATTACTTTGATTCTTTCTATTGTGTGTTTTATTTTGTTTCTTTGTTCATTGCTTCTAATAAGTACTTTTAGACAACCCTCATCATAAATTTCCCTAGTTTGATTGAAACTCTAGAAGTTCATAAATGTTGGTATGAACCTCATACATATGTTGACGATGGATTTGAAATATGAGCTTGATGTTATTATTTGAAGAAACTAGTAAGGACCTATAGATAGGATAACCATTCCATGATACCTTAAACATTGTCTTGACTTGAACCTAGTTATAAGAAGAATTATACAAATATAATGAAAGCTTAATATATTAAGGTATAGACATGTTTACACTTAACAAACATCTTTGTTTGGGATAAATATTAAAACCATATGTAATTATCTAAGGATCAGACACTTGAACAATTCCTTCAACCTATCTACCCTAGTTCTCAACCTTTGTTGAAAGCCTAAAAGGCCCAAAAATACAAAAAAAGAAAGAACTTATTGAAAAATTCAAAGATTTTCAAGCAAATGTGATTCTATTAATCTCCACTAGGGCTATGAATGATTGGTTGGTAGTAAAGAAAGGATGTGAGTGGATCTAAAGGCATCTCTATCATGGTTATTGATGCTTGGTTGGCATTAGAGCAATGCCTAAGCCTTCCCTAAACTAGAAGCATAGATCTTCATGAATATCTAAACATGATCTAAGTTAATGCTAATGATTAAAGGCATAAAAAGTAGAATTTGTCCCTTGAATTCCATGGGAAAGAGTAATTGGAATAAAATCACACACACAATGTGGCTATGTTTTAATGTTTGATCCCAATTCTACATGTGCAAGGATTGTTTCAACCATGAACTAATCTTGATAATGACATTGATCAAGTGGGATAAATGACCTAGTTATTTATCTAAACTAGAGTATCTAAGTTCTAACATATTGTTATGTTTCCCTTAGAAGTTTCCATTTATTGAGGTCAACATACCTCCATTTATAAAAAATAGGGACCCTTGTGCATACTTTAAACCTTAACACTAAATTCTTGATATTTTGTACTTTTTTAGAATTTGAAGGTCATCCACACCTGATGTTAGCCCATTTTTTCATGGTTTTTATTTAACCTTGCATAATTTTACTAATAATTGACCCTCATGTTCTAAGTTTTAGGTTTCATATAACTCTTTTCAATGGATCATATTGGGATATTCATGATCTTATCCTCATTCATGTTTTTACTAACCTCTGGTCTATGAGGGATCAAAGTTAGATTCATATTTTGGAACCCTCCTTCAAAAAACCCTACTTTAGATCCTTAGTTCAATTCCAAATTTTGGTAAGAATAGATTTGGCATAAACATTTTGAATTAAATTTGGACTTAAGCCTAATTTTTATTGTAAGGATTGGTCATGTTTTCAAAATGACTAAACCTTAGCCTAAAATCCATGCTTGGTCCCCTTTTATTTTCCCTCTATTATTCTTTATGTTTTATTTGGGTCTAATGTATATGTTCACAGGGTCTTTTATTTCCCTAGACTAGTCCCCTTTGTTATATACTTAGTCTAAAGTCTTATTCCTAAGGCCTAGTTCATGTTTATTAACACAAATAAGACCCTAGTCTTAAAACTTTATCCTAAGTTCTTATATTGATGCACATCCTAACTTAAACACCTCACTTCTTTACAGATCCAATGGATCTCACTTCATTACTAAGAAATATCCGACAGAGCATAGGAAACTTGATGAACTTAAAAGCCTTGATCCATCAAACCAATCTTGTATGATCACTAGGATCATGACAAATGATCCATACTTAAATGGGACCAATGATCAAATGATATGAAATAATCCTCAATTTTAAATGGATCTTATTATACTATACAAGCTTAAGCTAATCAAGTATAAGTATCTGGATTAAGATTGATGGTCTATCGTTACCTGCATAGAGTGGATCTGATGGAGTGAACATGGCATTTAAAATTCAAAAGCCAAGAAGGCTCATGGATTCACCATGTGACACTCTCATAATTAAGCAACTGAATGGCATGCATCCACCTAGATCTTAATTAATGGTATATGCTTATTCAAGACCAGATGATCAGATGAAGCATATTAAATCCACGATCTATGGACCAAAAAGACTTCATGATCTTAGAATTGTTGTTCTTACAACCATCATTTGATGCCCATGTAGCTATCATTAACATCCACAAGGCCATCATTGACATCCATGAGGCCATAAACTTTAATCTCATCAAACCTAATGACTCATTACCTTAAATATGACATCCTCATGATCATCATTTGATGCCCAAGATGCCATCATTGACATCCATGAGGTTGTCAAATTTAAGCTCATAAAATATATTGCTTCGACACATGAATATGTTTTGCAAACATGGCTAAATTATGATGCTCTTATTAAAAATCAAGGGACCCCTCAAAAAAATTTCAAACACTTAGGACCATTGGGATTTAAATGATAAAATGATCTTATTGTCTAAATATTTATAGACACAGCCTTAATCTAAGTCTATTTCCCAAGGTTCTAATCACATTTATTTAAATGTAATAAACCTTAGGATATATAATTATATTAGGTCTTCTTATAGGAGGTCCCTATGACATAAAACATAACTTAAAATTCTTTTTAACCTAAGGTTTTATCATGTTTATTAACATGATAAAGTCCAAGGTTAAAACTTAACATTTAGTGTTTTTATTATTTAGGTCCATTACACATGCATTCAGAAACTTAGATTAAAATAATTTAGCCTAAAGTCTATGTAATGTTTATTAACAATAAATATATTTTATCCTAAAGTATTTAGTCTAAGTTCCTTCCTATGTCCCAATGCTAATTATGCATCGTGCATCTTATAGGATCAAAAACTCATGGTTAATTAGAATAAGTTTATTGAATGAAATGAAATTGATGAAGGCTATTAAATAGACCTCCAAAAACCCTTAGTATCAACATGTGGCAAGCACACATTTATTTCATAGAATATGAAGCTTAGAATTCCCATAAATGTGCCAAGTGGCACAACTATGGGGCCTGATATGAAAGCAATCAACAACTCTCAAACCTCAGGATCATGATCAATAGCCTGTGCTGATCCTTGAGAAAGGATCCAATAGTGAAAAGAAAGAGGAAGATTTTCAAATTAAAATGGATATTTACTTTAAGGCATTTATGAAAAATTCCATGAAAGTTTCCAAATGGAAGCCACATAAGTGCCACACAAGTACAAAATGACAAAGCTAAAGATTTGGTGTGCTCAAAAAGGCAAAGGTATAAAGGTAAGGTTCTAAATCAAATCTGAGACATGAATGATCCTAATTTAAAATATCCATCACTATTAAAGCTTTAAAAAATCCATAGCCTCCATAATAAGCCATAATTTGAACTTAAATTAATCACAATTGAGCTGATAAGATTTTAATTGCAATCTGAGCAAGAAAAAATCTACATAGAGGCTACTTACAATCTAATTATGAGAAATTTACAAGTCTCACAACCTTAGAAAATTGAATACAACAACAAAGATATGAAACAAGGTTGTATTTATATTTAGACAATGAAGAGTCTTTAAGGATATGAACCTGGATGTTGTGGTATTAAACACTAGGAATAAGAATTAGTATGGGCTTTTTTACACCATTAAGGAGATACACATCATCACAAAGGAAGAAAAAAAGAATTTCACCATCAATCAGAGATACAATAACCTAGTCTCTATCCAAGTGGATAGTCTCCACCATAATACAATGAAACCCAAGGTATTACACTACATCGATGTCACTGCTCCTATTTTCAAGGATTGTAGGATTGAGCAAGATTGGATAATTTATGAGCATAGTTTTAAAAGGATTACATGTATTTATCCTCTTTATTTTTAAATCTACTAAAAAATATTTAATCCTTAGATAGACTTGCCTACCATTAGAAAATGGACTGGTAAGAATAACTTAAACATAATCCTTGCCCCACGGCTACTTATTAGGAACCAAGTAATCCAGGACCTCACAGGGAAGATCCTAATTGTAAAATTTAAGGAGGGGATTAAGATAATCATGAATTTGATAAATAGGTTATCTAGAGCCTCTTCCACAACCTATGTCAATATAATTTGGGTTCCTTATGTATATTTCATGGTAGAAAAGGGACTCACTCCCTTAATTGGTGAAATGATAAACATTTATCTGAAGCAATAATTCTTAGCTATAAAGAAGAAGAATAGTGGCCACTTCTTCATGATGTCCTATTTGTTATATTCCTTATTAGCCACCACCAAGATCCATAATATTGATAATTGGTCACTTAAAGGGATACAAATAATATCCCATCATTATTCCAAGTTTCATATATTCAAGTATAGACACAACATACAGTTAATTTGTGATTGTGTTTATCTAGATCTAGGAGAAGCCATCACATAGATTCCCATGAGTAGGGTTAGATATCTAGTAAATAAATATGTATATTTAATTAGAGACATCTGGTTCTATCCCTAATGTATAGTAATAAGGATATAAGGGACTTTGACACAACCATACAGGTTACCAATCTATGTTCCCACTAAATTGGTAGAACAAGAGGTTACGTACCAACTTATTCATGGTATATATGGATTTTTCAAGGATAAAAGGAAATAAATCATCCATCCCTTCCTTTTGACCATTAATAAAACTATATTATAGATTTGGTAAAATGTGAATACTATATCTAGGCGTAAGGATTCCTTCAACCTGTAATTAGATGAATTGAGGCAGTGGGACCCCAATGAAAGGGTCACCAAACATTTGAAACCTAAGAAAACTAGTAAGGCATATGAACATCAACTTGGTCCCTAAAATGTATTATATATCAAGGCCTCATGTTTCCCATAAGTATTATGAAGGTTAAAGAATCATACCATCAAGCTTGATCATAGGTTGGCTAGGGATGAGAAGCTACCTGAAGAAATATGGTAAATGGGTCCCCTGCAATATCACTTGTTTCCTAGTCAATCATCTAGTCCCCTTACATAATATTTTGAAGCAAAAATTGCATAAGGAACTAGGAAAGAGAAATTAAAAGAGAGACCTAGTGAAGGGGGATCCTCTTCAACCCCACTTGAAAGGGTAGAGTCTCCAATAGAATTCCTAGATATGATTGCATTAGAACCTAGTAAAATAGTAGAGGATGCCCTCAAAGTACTTTTTGATGTATATGAGTTAGATGAAGAAGAATAAAAAACTAAATAACCCTAAGCCTAAGATGAGGAAGTAGAATAAGACAAGGGAAAGGAGGTTGCTTTGGACTTGGTTCCAGTTTCACCCCTGCATAAAAGGAAAGCCAAATAGGCATTGGTTCCAACTAGGAAGAAAAAGCCTAAACTAATTCTCACTCACCCTATGAGTGAAATCAACTTGTTCAGTGATGAATATCTAATTCATGGGTTAATAATCCTTAAATGGTTCATTTATGGGAAAATATAAAATATCCTAGCATTTCATCATTCATGGGCCATGACCCAAAAATTAAACATTAATGTTTATGATGAAGTCAATCCATGGATATTATATTTGATGAAATAAGAGGAAGAGAGAAGCATAATTACCTTTAGAGGATCAAGTGATACATATATGAACACTACGAGAACTTGAAGTAGGACATACATAGAGATCTCTAAACCTCCAAAAGTAATAACATTATTAGTCAGTGTGTATTTTAATCCATAAATATAATAATTGAAAAGGGTAACCACTAAGAAAACCATGGTTGGAAGTGAGGAGTTCACATTCTATAAGTTTGAACCATTTATTGGTTTAACTCCCATTACAGTTCTAGGGCCTAGTGAGCACCAATTCATGAGGAAGACATATAAAGACTAGATGATGTTCATTCATCTCAAATTAAAGGAGGTATTAGAGGCATGAAGCAAAAGATATAAAACATGAAGTAACAAAAGAAAAACTTGGAGCAACAAAAGTAAAACCTAGAGAAGAAGACCATCCTATTGGTCTTAGAGGCATTGATAAATGTTTTTGAAGCATCTTTATATGACATGCTCAAATCTTTAAAAGAAATGAAGAGAAGGTAGATTCCTTTAGCTCAACTAGATGAAGTATCCAAGGACTTGATAGCCTAATGGTAGGGTTTAAAAGACAAAATCAAGGAACTCATCAAAATAGTGGTTGAGGATAGGATCCCTAGTTTTAGAACCATAAAGCTTACCCACCTGAATACTATTATGGGCATAATTGTTGAAAATATCTAGGGTTTGAACACATGGTTAAAGAGCTTGGAGAGTGTAATTAGGGATGATGATTAATTGATAAGCAAAATTGAGTAGCTTATTAGCACCATGCTTGCCACACCCTCCACATTAGCTCTCTGGGCATCATTGGAGATGATGAGTATAAAGACAAGGTCACCTTGGTTATGCAATAAGTTAGAAGTAAGATTTAGTGCTATTTTGGAGGTGATAACAACAAGATCATGGGCATGATCTTGAACACAAAAGAGAAAATTGATGAAGAAAGAAGTATCAAAGAAGCAATGGCCAAAAATGATAGAGAATTTGATGACTTGGTAGACTAGGAGGTTAAATGCCTACTAGATCTAGCTATAAATTTAAGGCTGGTTGATGAGCAACACCACAGATCCATAAATATCCTTCAAGAATAATATGAGAGCTATTTAACATAGGGCCCACTAGATAACTAACAATATTCTACTTTGTAAGAAACTTTGTAATATTCAAAAGTAGAATATTCTATTTGTAAATACATGTACTATTTTTTATCACATTTGATTATAGGTCAATCCACTTTGGAAAAGGAAATGTATTCTATAACTTTGTAAAAGTATAGTTTTCCTTATATTTGTATATTTTGTAATCTCATGACTGACTGATGTATTGCCTTAGTCTCCTATAAAAGGTAGTATTACCATTTTTATAGGGATAGAGTTTTTAGAGAAAAAAATATTTTTTATACTCAAAGCAGTTAATACAACCAAGGAATACTAAAAATTTTGTACAAATTTTTTTTGCATTAATTATTATATGGCTTTTCTCTCATTTATTTGTTTACATGTCTAAATTTGAATAGTTTTTATTGATTCTTGATATGTATATGTGAATGCAGAGCTGTTAACTTGTGCTTATACTAGGTTAATTGAAAGATCGCAAATCCATTTTGTTTCTCTTTCTTCTCTTGTAGATGTGCTAATGTAATTTGCTTGTGGATTTAATCTATAAATTGAATCTAGTTTGTTATTTACATTTTTTCATCCTTTCCTTAGTTAATTTATTGGTACATGGAAAGATATTTTTTAAATCTATTTCATGTCATGTATTTTTTTTAATTTATGTCTTAATGAAATCTAAACTTTGTCATAGTATTTGAACTAAAAATAAGAACATATTCTTTCTGCCCTCCCCTTCTTTTTACTTCTTCTTTACCAAATTACTCTAGTCTAAAGTTCATTTTAAATATTCATTTAGTTTATAACTTGATCATAGATTCATTTATAAAATAATAGATATATTTTATTTCACTAATTTTGGCCATGGTGGCTCCCAACCACCAATCAATATAAATTTGTGGAATAGTTTAATTTTCTCTACCTCTATTTCACCATAGGTAACTAGATTACTATAACCTACTACTCATGCTCTGTATTCTCATAATTATAAAATGAGAAGTGTTATTTAAAAAATAAGAGAACTTGTGATACACTTGGAGGCATCAACACATAATTAACATAATGGAAAACTTAGGTGTCCATCAAAATCATAATGAACATACAATAGGATGGATTTCATCAATTCATGCTAACATAGAATATAATACATCCTCCTCTTCTTGGATTTATTGCTTTCTAGATTTCAAATTTATAGATTATAGTACTTATAACATTTTAAATATAACTTATGAATATTATTGATAAGGATAAGATTAATCATTAAAAAATAAATAATGTCTTGATTGTAAACCTTCCTTAATATCACTAGAACTACCTTATCAATTGTAAAGAATAACTTGAAATTTTTTGGAGAACACCTTAAAAAATGCTAACACGATAACATAATCATGTAAAAAAAGCTAAAAAAAAAGAAATATAATCTTTCATCCACAAGGTCAAGTATAAAAAATGGATGCCCCTTCATGTTTATTAATCCATCCTAGGTAGGATGTCCATGCTCTGATACCAATGATAGGAATTGGGATAACTTATTATAAAGTTATCTCTTACAACCCATCATAAAAAAAATACACGAAGAGAAATATTAAACACATAATATATTCTAATATTTCTTAATACATTATTATTCGACATTATATAGATATATAAGAATGCATTTCTTATATTCAAGGATATAACCAATCCCTCAAAAGTATCAACTACTAACCTCCCTAGTCTAAATACATGAGTTGGTTGAATCACCCAATCTCAAATAAATATATGATTTTTTTATCTAATAAATCATTTACAATATTAGAAAATTATATTATGTTAAATAATATAATCCAAATATAATGTAAGGACTAATAATTCCTAACAATAATGGGTATGATTTTAAGGATTCCTGTGCATTATACATATGTGAGAATGAGTGTGGTAGAAGGGTAAAACTTTTAGGATAATCATATTGATAAGTATATAACCATAATTAATGATTCAAGGATGAAACAAAAACTAATCTAACCTTCTAAGATTTTAAATAACCTATTCATATTGAACTTAAAATAGGAGTTAACATACATGATAACTCTTCTCAATTGAGTGGTAGGAAATGAGAACACCATGAACTTATACACCTAGATTTTATGTAAATTAGCATAATATGTAATGAAAATGAGTATATTTAATGGGGATAAATGATTAGTGAGGCCCTGTACCAATAATTTATCAATGTGGATTTTTCAAATGAATTATTAATGACCTTCTACTTGGTGTACACTTAGGCTTCACAAAGAGTGTTGACCAAATTTGAATTTTAGTCAGATTATTTCAACCCCTAAATTTATAAAATTCTTAGAGGTTTACATATGTCCCATGGGTTTGTCATATTATTCTATCATCTTACCTAGCCTTATCTTAGTCCTTGTTAAAGCCCATCTTCCTTACACCTTACATTATCAACCAAAATCAACCTTAGTCAAACATGGTCAAACTTGGTCAAAGGTTCAAATTGTGTTAAATATGTCCTAATATGGTATTTGACATGTTTTAATATGTTTTAAATTCATTTGGTCCTCTACCATTTCTTATGTGCAAAAAGGGCCTTTTGGTCACATTTTTAGCCCATTTAATGACTTTTATGGACTTTAAAGGAAGCATATTTGTCCAAAAGTTGGTTTTTGTGATGTCCCTTACTTAGGGGCTCTCTTATCTACACAAAGCTCTGATACCACTATGATGTCCCTTACTTAGGGGCTCTCTTATCTGCACGAAGCTCTGATACCACTGTAATATCCCCTCTAAACAGGAAATATAGCAACACAAAAAAAACTCTGAACAAGATATAACTTCTGTTGAATAAATTCAGAATGATCACAATAATAGTCTCTTAATAACAAATTATAGATTGTATCACTTGTCCTTCTAAACTATTACAATTGTAGTCCTTTCTTATGCATATAAATATGAAATATAGTCTTAAAAACCCTGACTTAGCAAAAATTGGAAGCAGAAACTATAAACTGGAAGCGAAAATTGGATTCTGGAAGGTCTCAGCCTGCTGTGTCGAACACACAGTCACCGGCGTCGATCGATAAACTACCGACGTCAGTCACTACAGGTCAGCTTTCTATCGATGTCAGTCTTCAGTCGACTGATGTCAGTCACTAGAAACCCTCTATCTGTCGAGGTCGGTTCCTGAGTTGATCTGTACGGACCTGTACGGACTTTGTACGGCCACCAATTAAGCACGCTTCCCTATTTTCAACCCCTGATCTGAAAATATACGTTTCTAGCATAGAAGATCTCTAGCTGTATAATTTATTGAATCAAAACAAGAATAAAGAAATACCTGGAATATCTATAATAACTTTTGTGTGAAGTTATCTCTCAAGCCTGAAATTTTTTGATAACTTCTAGATGAAGCTATCTCTCACTTTGGCAATAGATCAGCTGATATTCCACAGCCTCTTAATTGCACACACTGAAGAGGGAACGTTCTTCAATGCAAATGGAATCCTGGAACCCTAGGCTCAATCTTCACAGAAGAAATTCTCAAAATCATTATCAATAATCAATAGCATAATGAACCATGGCCTCCATGAGAAACCCTTATACCCTCAAAAAGATATGCTTGCCCTAATTAGGGTTTCTTAAATTAGAATTAGGGTTTCTAATTAAAAATAGGCTAAATAATTAATATTTGATTAAATCAATCAAATATTGATATCTCCCTTAATACATGTCGGATCCACGAACCGATCGAAGCTAGTGAATCGGGGAGTGATTCTGCACATAACCATACCATAATAAAGGCACTCTACTGCATATCAAATATCCCTAAAAAGTAGGAGCTCAGGCCAAATGTGTCTGAAATTCCCTGAATGAAAATCAAATGTAGAAATCCTGTGAATCAAAGTCGAGCCAAGCTCCATTATGACCCTCTATCCATCTTATTAGCCTACGAAGGTCGCATAATAGGCTAACCATGAACTCAGAACATGTCAATTAAAAAGGGGACATGACAATCCACCCCTCCTGGAATTGCTTGCCCTCAAGCAATCACTGAATGACAAATCAATCAACCCACCTGGATCCCAAATGTAGTTAGGATCTCCACCACTGTCAATTAACACGAACCCCATGCCATGTCCATCCCAACTCTCATGTAATGGCATCACATCATCTCTAGTACTAAGATAATCACCCCAACATCCAATCCATAAATGAAAATCAGCAAGCAAACTCTATACCTGAATAATATCTAA
Source organism: Torreya grandis (assembly GCA_037957365.1). Lineage (NCBI taxonomy): Eukaryota > Viridiplantae > Streptophyta > Pinopsida > Cupressales > Taxaceae > Torreya > Torreya grandis. The sequence continues at coordinate 1,695,628 of JARHVA010002218.1, read as the reverse complement.
AACTGGATTGTGAAGGCTAGACATAGTCATATCATCATCAACCTGTGACCCGACTGTAACAGAAAGTTGAGTCCTCACCACATGTGACAACTCTTGAACTGAACTCACCTCAATACCAAGCTCATCCTCGTACCTCTCCTGTGTTGGTGCTAATGTGCTCTCATCATCACCCTCTATCATGTTATGTGGTATAGGTACCTCCATCCGATGAAAAAACATATATCTGAAGCTGCTGCCCCGTATTGCCTTAAGAATATGTGTCATCCCATCAACATTAAAGAGAACCTCCATGTCCTTGAGATGAAGAGTAACTTCCTCAAATGAATGAAGCCACTTCATACCCAAGACTAAGTTTATATCCCCCATGTTTACCACATAATAATCAGCCTTGAACTCATAGTTGTTCAAGCGCAATGGGAGGTCTCTAATCATACGCTCACACTTAAGAGTGTGACCATCAGCTACCTTAACACTGATGCCCTCAAAATCTATGGTAATGAGTCCACGCTTCTCCACAAATCTAGCATCTATGAAATTATGTGTGGCCCCTGTATCAAGAAGGGTGATAACCTTCTGCCCTACCAAAACTCCACGGAATCTGAATGACTCATTCGACTGAATGCTAGATATGCATGCCTCCTGTAGGTGAAGCTCTAACTCTACATCTGGATTAGGCCCTGAAGCCTCTGCCTCTGCCCCCTCAGAACTTTTATGCTGTTTGAAATCCTCAGAATCTGAATCCTCATAATATATCCACATCATACGATTCGCCTTGCCCTTAGGCCTCAAAGGACAATCGTGATGGATATCATATGGACCTTTGCAGTAGAAGCAAAGCTTCTTCCTGCGTAGATCATTAAGCACCTCACGATCCAAAGGTGGTGCTGCTGGATTGGCCTGTGAATCATTTTTAACCCCAGATTTATCTATGTTAAAACCCGGTCTCTCTATATCCCCGTGGGAGTGATTATGGTCTCTAGATGAAGAAGCACCTCTGGAATTAGATTTATTGGATGGGGCTGCCATCTCCATATTATGTGCCTTCTTCATAGCTACTTGTAATGAAGGAGGATCAAAGGCTTTGATCCAACCTCTTAATGGCTCTGTCAATCCCTCCATGAAGAGAACTACCAATCTACGCTCTGAAATATTGGGCACCATGACTGCCAATCTCTGAAACTCAGCAATGAAGGACTCCAAGTTACCTATTTATCTCAATTGTGCCAGATCTCGAAAGTAAACCTCGGGATCTTTCCTATCAAACCGCTCAACCAATCTATCCACAAAGTCCTGGTACTCTGTTACCTGATTATGCTGAAGTGTTACCATACCATGGTACCACCAATCATGTGCTACTCCATCCAAGTGCAAAGTGGCGTATTTGATGGCCTCTATCTCTGACATTGGTCTCAATGCCAAAAAAGGTGTCAATCTTATGAACCCAAGCTTGAGCTGTCATCTTGCCGTTGCCGTCAAAATTAGTCAAATAAAGCTTACCAGTAGCCTTCTTCAGCTCACTGAACTGAACTCTAGGCCTCCTGTCCTGTCTAACCAATCTGTAGTGCTCTCTCCTAAGATTGAAAAAATGATCAAAGTTCATCCTCTCTTGAACATGAGTAGGTAATAAGTCCCACTCGTCATTTGTAGCCATGTAAACATCTGCAAATGGGTTATTCCCTGCCTCCTTTGCTGGTGCCTCTGGTTCTTCTTGAACAAATGTAGGACGTGTAGGTCTATCAGCTGTTCTGGAGTGAGTCTGCTATGGTCTCTGATTAACCGTAGCACTCCTGTCATCTCTTTGGTCCCTGTTCTATCCATCAGGTGCATTCATATCCCTTATCATAGTCATAAGTGCCTGTAGTGTCTGATTCATCTGATGTTGACTTGTCATCATAGCACGGTGAAATTCTCTGGTGTCCTGTTCATTATCATACCTGTGGCCCCTGGTGGGCTGCCCTCACGTCTATCACTCATGATGATCAGTCTCTGATTAACAACTGGGTACCTTCAAGCAAGGCTCGGTTGCGTGTGTTATACCTGTGTGGTCCTAACTCTTGTGGCTACATAAGATCTATAGACCCTCAGGCTTGCAGGATTTAGCTCTGATACCACTGTGATGTCCCTTACTTAGGGGCTCTCTTATCGGCACAAAGCTCTGATACCACTGTGATGTCCCTTACTTAGGGGCTCTCTTATCTACACAAAGCTCTAATACCACTGTAATATCCCCTCCAAACAGGAAATATAGCAACACAAAAAAAACTCTGAACAAGATATAACTTCTATTGAATAAATTCAGAATGATCACAATAATATAGTCTCTTAATAACAAATTATAGATTGTATCACTTGTCCTTCTAAACTATTACAATTGTAGTCCTTTCTTATGCATATAAATATGAAATACAGTCTTAAAAACCCTGACTTAGCAAAAACTGGAAGCAAAAACTAGAAACTGGAAGCGAAAATTGGATTCTGGAAGGTCTCGGCCTGCTGTGTCGAACACACAGTCGCCGACATCAGTCGATAAACTTCTGACGTCGGTCACTGTAGGTCAGCTTTCTGTCGACGTCGGTCTTCAGTCGACCGATGTCGGTCACTGGAAACCCTCTGTCTACCGAGGTCGGTTCCTGAGTTGATCTGTACGGACCTGTACAGACTTTGTACGGCTACCAATTAAGCACGCTTCCTTGTTTTCAACCCCTGATCTGAAAATATACGTTTCTAGCATAGAAGATCTCTAGCTATATAATTTATTGAATCAAAACAAGAATAAAGAAATACCTGGAATATCTGTAATAACTTATGTGTGAAGTTATCTCTCAAACTTGAAATTCTGTGATAACTTCTGGATGAAGCTATCTCTCACTTTACAAATAGATCAGCTGATATTCCACAGCCTCTTAATTGCACACACTGAAGAGGGAATGTTCTCCAATGCAAATGGAATCTTGGAACCCTAGGCTCAGTCTTCACAGCAGAAATTCTCAAAATCAATATCAATAATCAATAGCATAATGAACCATGGCCTCCATGAGAAACCCTTATACCCTCAAAAAGATATGCTTGCCCTAATTAGGGTTTCTTAAATTAGAATTAGGGTTTCTAATTAAAAATTGGCTAAATAATTAATATTTGATTAAATCAATCAAATATTAATATCTCCCTCAATACATGTCGGATCCACGAACCGATCGAAGCTAGTGAATCGGGGAGTGATTCCACACATAACCATACCAAAATAAAGGCACTCCGCTGCATATCAAATATCCCTAAAAAGTAGGAGCTTAGGCCAAATGTGTCTGAAATTCCCTGAATGAAAATCAAATGTAGAAATCCTGTGAATCAAAGTCGAGCTAAGCTCCATTATGACCCTCTATCCATCTTATTAGCCTACGAAGGTCGCATAATAGGCTAACCATGAACTCAGAACATGTCAATTAAAAAGGGGACATGACAGTTTTGAACATGGAGGAAGTAAAGATATATTATGGAGTGGTTATAGTCAATTAAATAGGTAGTTATATGAAGGAAGAGGTAGTTTTTCCCTGATTTTAGACCATTGTGGGCACTTATATGCACTTGGTGAGCTCATTTTTAGATTAAAACGTGATTTATGTGCCTCTTCACATCCCTAAAATCATTTCCATGCCTATTTTTATACTAAAACGTCAAAAAATTCATTTGTAACTTCTTTTTCTTCATTCTTGTCCTTGCAAGCCAAGAAAGATCATTTTATGATGCATGGTATGGGTTGTATAGTTGGAGTTGGGAGGAATGCCTTTGGAGGTGGATAATACTCTATGTCTACTTAATTTTCATGTAAATATTTATTATTTTGATGGATTATTAATTATGAACATAGATATGAGCTCAAGTAACTTTTATGCATTCACATTCAATAGGGGCTCATTATTTGCACTTGTTTCAAAAAACATTTCTTTGATTTGATGAGTTTGATGGTTTCATATGTTTTATAATGACTCTTCATAGGTTTTCCTATCATCCTCTTGGTTTTGGAGTTATAAAATTCCTCAAAAACCTCTTTTAGGTTTGTTCTTAGCCATTGATCACTCTCACTACTCTATACTAAGAAAATGACAACCTACATGTGTTTTGAACATGATTTGAGGTTATTTTCAAGTGTTCTTGATAAGAGTTTATCAATTTAAGGATAAAATATGAATTTTAAGATGTTTAAAGCCTTTTAACCAACCTTTCTTTCTCAATTCCATACTTCCTGCCCATACACAGTCATATGCACACCTACAGGTGGCCTAAGTAGATGATTTAGGTGTTTTGTTGAGAATACAAAAAATTTGAGGACCCTCATTTTGTCTCAACATGACATAGACCTTGGTAGACTTTTTATCCAAAGAGATAGATAACTTAACCAAGAAAGAAACCTTCAAGGCATAAAGTGATAGAATTTTAGGTCCTTGATATTTATTTTGTCAAATTAGAGCTCCTAGCTCTTTCGAATTAATTTTTTCAATAATGATGTTTCAACCTTTAGTAACACTTTATTATCTAGCCTTGTATCCCTTGGCATAGATATTTAGCATAAAATTTTTGTAGGTATAATTACCAATGGAAGGTGGTTTATGAAAGCTCTAAAGGTGTTATTAAAACCACTAGATTATATCAATAATGTCTCCAAGTTTGGAGCTCCAAAAGGTGGGTTTCTCCTCAAGTCACAACATAAAAATATATCATGCTTGAGTGACTCTCATTGATGAAAATACACATTAAATTATTAAAGGATAACCTCAAAATTTTTTAATATGGTTTCTACCCCATACTCATGTTCATTATCCATACACTGTCTTAGATTGCAACCTACAACCAACGTGGAGTTTCAAGATTGGAAAAGGTCTCTTCTTATATAGATGGAATTTAGATTGTGTTAAAAGTTTAAAATTGATTATTAGTGACTATATCAAGGTCCAAAGTCTCTTCATGATGTATCAATGATTGCTTTCAACCTATAAGCACCTATAAGGGTCAATACTTAGGCAAGGAAAATGAACACTTACAGTAACAAGCAAACAATGAGCATAAAGAGTTCATTTGAGTAAGCCTAGGGATGAGTGTAGGTGAGTTTTGTTTTGTATAACCTAATAAAATGTCACAAGGAGCTAATGTGAATCATGAAAAATTGAACAATACACATGTATCTACCTACAATAATGCAATAAACAGTGGCTCAATTTGAAGTCTAAAGGGTGTTTTGAAGGCTTTCGAGGTGTAAAATATTTAAAGTGTATACATTAGATGGTCCAAAGGATGAATTTTAATAAATGGTATAAATATCACTATCATAAGGTGGTGTTTTTTATTTGTGACCTCACACACTCACTTACATTTTATACCAAGAGGCATAAAGTAGTCACCTACAAGTAGGATAAGGAACAAATGACAGTTGGATCATATTTTATGCCTTTTATTTGTCCAAATACTTGAGGGATGGTTTTAGGACTAAACATTCATATTTTAATAAAATTAGGTTTAAATATAATTCTCTGTTGCCTTTACTAAGATCCAAAGAAACCTAATTAATCACTTATAATAGAGTGTCAATGAGAGGATTATCTCAGTCATTAGGGATGAAGACATAGTCATGAGTAAGAGGTATAAAAAAAGTTTGATCACCATAATGGAGGTTTGAGAACTCTTAACACCATGACCAATTTCTAATTCATGAAAATCAAGCCTAGAAGAACCAATAAATCCCTAACATAGTCAGTTAGGGAGGACTAAGATAGACATGAGTAGTTTGCTTAGAGTGGATATGTATAGGGTGGAATATAGAAGATGGGCAATAAAATGGATTTAAAAACTTAATTAAATGATTTAATATAATAATTAACTCACATTAATTAATAAACAAACAAAAAAATGTTCCCAAAGATACACACATAGTCCTCATACCCTATCTACATACACAACCTACCTTGAAAAGTCCAGTCTTGGCTTTTTAGATGTTGGAGCTCTTATTGATGGAGTCAGAATCTGATTTTTGGTATGAATAATTATTAGAACATGTGTGAAAACCTAAAATGGTTGCTTTTGTGATAAAATAAAGGTAACATGACTCTATTCTATCTTAGAGGTAGGTCACTTTTTAGGTGCACAAACCCTAAAAATATTAAGAAATAAGGAAGAATAGTGGACCAGAGGTCGAGATGATCCTTCAAGATGGTTTTTATAGCTGGTACACACATAATAAAACATGGGAAAAATTTCTAGGATATTTGAAGGCAAACAGGGTGCCCTAGGCAATAGGGGTTGCAGTTAAACCTAATAGGTAGAATTAAGGTCAAGGAGCAAAAGGGAAGTCATATTCATTTTAAAGCTTGAAAAGGAATTCAATGTTTTATTTCATGTCTGGAGAGGTATATTGAATGTGTCTAAGACATCCTAGAGATATGTATGTCCATTAATAAGGTTTGAGCTACAAATTTGCATGTAAGGCCTAGTAAGCCTAATCTAGGCCTAGTACCTAGACATGAATCCTATCACATTTGGGACTAGATGACCACTAAGACCTATTTAGGCATGTGTATGGAACATATATAGATGTTTTTAAACCATTGGTTTTTATGATAATCTATCAAGAAGACATTTTGGGATTGAGAATATTTAGACCATCATAGAATGTAGGAAAATGGTTTGAAGGGCCAACTTGTGATGCTTATATCTCTCATAATGCTTTATATGGAACACTGAGGTGTTTTGGGATGTTATTCAAGGTCCTTAAGAAGCCGTAAGTGGAATTGGGAGAAAATTCAAAAATCCATTGTTTATAAACAAATCTTAAGACCAGAAACTACTCCAAATCCTCATGAAACCCTCCTAAGGACCTGATTAGGGAAATATTGCAAATGAAGCATCTAGATAAAATGAAAATGTCATGAAACCAATTGGAAGCTAAAAATAATCTCTAGGGACTTGACACATGTAATTGAGGTGTACTACACTTATATGGATGGTGCAAAACAAGGATCTTTCTGACATTTTTGTGTGTTTTTTAGGTGTGAGAAGCTTTTAAAAAGGTGTAATCACTTTTTAAAGGTAGATTAGGACTTGTTATAAGTCTTCATGGCTATTTTTTGAATTGTATCATCTCCTAAGTGTGTTTACCATCTATTTAATTTTAGCCAGTCATAGTGAATGAGCAGTCAACACTTATTAAAAATGGTGAAACTCCAATTAGGAATCCTTTTAAGGCTTGTTTGATGAAATTGATGACTTGGAAACCCTTAAAACATGTTATCCCTCCTTTTTCATGGATTAGAATATAAAATTGGGAAGGTTTTATGTGCCAAGTGTGAGAAGTACTTAGAGAGAGGCCATTTTAAGACTATAAAGAATGATTGTGCATGGATAAAAGAATATGAATGATCATAGGATAATCTAATGCATGTGAGGGTTTATTTGTAACCCTTCCCTCTTAGACCCATCATTATACCTGACCCTATGTAGTGGTGAGGTATTTTTGGAAGGCATATCATGAAGGGTAGTTTTTTATGCATGCACAAGGTAATCTATGCCATATGTGGAGAAGTTAGTTGAGTTTAAGGGACATTTGTATTTATCTTCATTACATGTAATATCTCTCCCTAATTCAATTAATGTTATATATCCTCATTTGAAAAGTCTCTCAATGACTCTCTCTCTCTCTCTCTCTCTCTCTCTCTCTCTCTCTCTCTCACACACACACACACACACACACACACACACACACACACATAATTGTTATAAATTTTGGCCTTTTTGGCATTGTATTGGATCCATCCACCTTGGTATGGTGAATCCCTACAAAATATTTTCCTTAAGCCAATAAAATAAGTTATTTTTACCTCATTCAATATTTCACTAAGTGGTAAATGTGTTAAAACTCCAATTGGGAAGTATTTTAAGGTTTGTTTAATGAAATTGATGACTTGGATTCCCTTGACACATGTCATCCCTCCTTGTGCATGGATCATATTATATAATTGGGAAGGTTTTGGTTTCCAAGTGTGAGAGGTGCTTCTAGAGAGACCATTTAAATACTATCATGGATGATTGTGCATGTTTAGAAGAATAAGAATGATCAGAGGATAATATAATGCATGTGAGGGATTATTTTTAACCCCTCCTACTCATACCCATATCAGACTTGACCCTATGTATTGGTGAGGTAGTTTTAGAAGATAAATCATGAAGGGTAGTTTCTTATGCATGCACAAGGGAATCTATGACATATGTGGATAACTTAAATGAGTTTGAGGGACATTTGTATTTATATTCCTTACATGGACTATATCTCCCTAATTCTGTTGATGTTGTAACTCCTCATTTTACAATTGTCTCAATGACTCTTGAACTTCCCTTTCTCTCTCTTACACACACAATTATTATAAATTCTATCCTTTTTGGCATTGTATTAGATCTCTCCACATTGGTATGGTTAATCCCTACCAATTTTTTTCATTGAGATAATAAATATAGTTATTTTTACCTCATTTAAGAGTTTACTAAGTGTACACAATGGTTGTTGGTCTTGTGCAAGTGTAGTTTTGTTTACCTTCACATGTTACTCTTCCTAGTGCCTTTTGTGTTTAAATATATCTCTTTTATATGTCAACAAGAAGTGTCTAATGTTGATATTGTAGGTGTAGTGAGTATTTTATTCAATAGTGTGTCTTAGAATGCCTATTGTCTAAGTCTTCCTAGCTTAAGCTATCTCTAAGATTCCATGGTTGAAACATTGATGTGGAAGAGAAGGTAGTCATTGAATGAAGTGTATGTAGAGATTTCATTTTGGTTCCAAGAAGATGTTAAAGGGTGTGAGTAGAGCATATATTTTTTGTATCACCTCCCATAGATTAGATTTAATTTCATCTATTTTTATCCCTTTTCATTCCCCAAGTGTTAGTAGTAGGCTTGAGCTATAGTGATGCATCAAGGGAAACTAGACCCTAATCTAGAAATTTAACTCACATTTGATGACCCATATACATAAGGTGGTTCCATTATTCCACTTGAATGAGGAGAGACTTTTCATCTCCTCATTGGGTGAAAGTTAAAGTGAAAATAGTTTTTGGCATACCCCATGGGATAAAAGGTCCATTCCTTGAGGAGTTTTGGTGTTCTTATCAAGATAACGAACTTTGAAGATAATTTTACTAAGCACCAAAGATGATTCCAAGAATAAATATACTAGTTAAGTAGTCCATATATTCTTATTAAATTTGTTTTCTTGTTCTACACACTTCTCACAAGTTTCATGGATTATTTTTTTGTTGAGTTTGTCCTAACACAAGTTGAGGAGACATATATTGATTTTCCTATTCTCCCTCAATATGAACAAGTCCTTGGTTAATATTTTCATGATCCCTATAAATCATATGTTTCCTATGACTAACCCTATCAAGCTTGTACTTCACCTAGTCTACCTAGTTCCACTCCAAGTCATCTGATTTCAAGTTTCAAAAAGAGTATCATTGGATACCAAGACTAAATGTTAGAATTTGATACTAGACATGGTTGAGGTTAAGTAATCCATAGTTTTTTTATCAAGAGTGTAAGGGATAGTTTGGAACAAGTTAAGAAAGAATGGATGCCTATAGAGAGAGCTAATTGGCAAGGTCTTACTTATGAGATTTTTGATGTTTTTGGTCTAAGTTTCCATCTAGAATAGAGGTTGAGAGATCATGAACCAACTCAGTTTTGGCAGCTCCAATATACCCCACAACAACCTTCAAGTTTGTTAACCTAACCCAATCAAGATGCTAATTCAATAATTTTTTAAAATGCCCCAAGTCGTTCATACATTTCCAAAAGTTTCCTTTCTTAGAAGTTCATCCAAGAGAATAGCCAAAGGAATGAGGACATCATGTTTGAGTAGGTTAAATTACTTGGAGAATATTTTTAGAAAGGAAGTTTGGGTTTTGTGGCTCATCTTGAAAAGGAGATTGAATTAGGCAATCAGATTTTAAGATAATCCATCATGGCAAAAAATAATGAACTCTGTAAGCCTACATTTCCAAGTTGTAATCAAGATACCAAGCCCAAATAAACTCCAATTTTACTAACCTATCATTCACCCCTTCATTAGCATATTAGCCCCATGATAACATCTCTGAGCCTACCTTCCCAAGATGGAAATAAGTGGTGGTATCTTGTGAAGAAAAGAATAAATCATGTTAAGGTGGAGAAGTTTGAATGGGAGAGAAAATTGAAACCCATAAAATCCCTCCCACCCCTACTCAAGAAGCCATTGAACCCATGTTTCCACCTCCTCTAATTGATCAATGTTTCCCTTATAATGTTGAAGATTGCATTGCTACTTGGGAATCTTCTTTGGCTATACTTCCTATTTTTGAGATGCCTAATATTGACATCACTAGGAGCAAAGAAGAGATACAGATTTTAGATTGGATTAATTATGAGGAGTTGACTCCTTGTGAATAAGATGTTCCTTGTGTTGAAAAATATGACTTGGAAGGAGTTCTTTTAGATTCAAAAGAAGAAGAGGAAGAGGTTTCTCTTGTTGTTACTTTTCATGATGGTGACCAGTCAAAAGATGATGGTTTGTGGTAGAAATTTGAAGACATGAAATGAATTTTAAGGCCTCAAGGGGACTACAAGTCATTTGGATTTGATTACAAGCCATGGTAATCAAGATGTTGTGTCTCAAAAGGAAGACATGTGGCAGACCTATATGTAAATTTTCAATAATTATGAGGATTGTGAGAAGACAAAACTCCTAATGAAATAAGTCTAAGATGTTGAAAAATATGTAGATATTGAGGAACGTCATCATTAAGAGATCCTAGTTCATGATGGAGCAATCTATGATGATCATGAGCCTTTTGAGGATGGTTCAAAAGTTGATCTTGGGACTTTTGAGGGTAACCTAAAGGTTATTTCTATAACCACCTATGAATCTGCCTCCACCAACATCAAGGAAGAATTTAATCTATAAATACTTCCAAAATGTCATGATACAACACTTCTCGAAGGCTTTAAATAGGTTACAACAAGTGAAAAGTACAATAGGATCCTTCAAGAAGACATAGACTCCAAACAAGTTATCCCATGTATGGAAATGCAAATATATCATGAGGAGATAAAAGGACAATAGTATAAAGCATGTTTCCAGGTTCAAGAGGACTTTATCTACCTTATAAAATTATGAGAGATGACTACATTAGATGACATACCAAGACAAAAAGCAAAGATAAAACATGAGTCATCTAGCACCACATATAAAAGGAAGCATGCTTAGCATCCTCACTCATCTAGTGAGGAAGGAGATCCAAGGTACTTCCCTTTTGATCTAGGAAGAGAGGTATGTTTAAGTTGAATGTATATTTTTTGTTTACTTTCAGTTGTGTCTTGTGTTCCCTAAGTGATTAGTGGCACAAGTGTGACTTTGCTTTGCATGTTTTATTTAGACTAAATTTTTGTTATTTAATTCAAGGTCTAGTCTTGTTTTTCCCAAGTGCATTTTGACTCCCTTTGCCCAAGGGATAGGATAACGCTACTAGTCCTTAACATAAGTAAGCATGATAACCCTAGGAATTGCCAAAAGTATTGAGAAAATTTGAATTTTAGTCAAATTGGGTCAACCCATACATTTTTAAACTTTTTATAGGTTTCCATATGTCCCATGGGTGTGTCATATTAGTCTATCATCTTACCTAGAGTTATCTTAGTCCTTGTTGAAGCCCATCTTCCTTCTACCTTGCATAATCAACCAAAGTCAACCCTAGTCAAATATGATCAAACTTGGTCAAAGGTTTAAATTATGTTCAATATATCCTAATACGATCTTTTACATGTTTTAAGGTGTTTTTAAGTCATAATTTGGTCCTCTACCATGTCTCATGTGTAAAAAGGACCTTTTGGTCACATTTTTAGCCTATTTAATGACTTGTATTGAATTTTAAGGAAGAATATTTGTCTAAAAGCTATTTTTCAATGTATAAGAGGTCAATATCTATCAAGGAGTGGTTAGAGTTACTTCAAGAGGTAGTTATATGTAGGAAGAGGTAGTTTCTCCTTGATTTTAGGCCCTTTTAGGCACTCGTACAAACTTGATGAGATCATTTTCAAATAAAAATGTGAGTTATGTGCCTCTTCACATGAATATATTAATTTCAATGCCTATTATGTTTATATAATCTCAAAAAATTTAGCTTCAACTTCTATTTTTTCCTTCTTGTCCTTGCAAGCCAAGAAAGGTCATTTTGTGATTCATGGTATGGGTTGTACAGTTGGAGTTGGGAGGAATTACTTAGGAGGTGGATATTAATATATTAAACTCATTTTTCATGGAAATATTTATAATTTTTATGGATTATTGCTTATGAATCATTGATAATACCTCAAGCAACTTTTATGCATTCATATTCAAGAGGGGGCCACTATTTCCACTTATTTCAGAAAAGTTTACTTTGGTTTGTTGAGTTTGATAGTTTAATATGTTGTATAATTCCTATTCATATGTTTTCCTATCATTATATTGTTTTTTTAGTTATTAAATGCCTTAAAAACCTCTTTTATGCTTGTTATTGGCCATTGATCACTCTCATTGCTCTATACTCAAAAAATGACAACCTATAGGTGCTTTGAATGTGATTTGAGGTTATTTTCAAGTGTTATGGATGATATTTTATAAATTGAAGGATAATAGTTTCATTTTAAGGTGTTTTAAGCCTTTTAACCAGATTTTCTTGCTTAAGTCCATTATTCCTACCTATACACAATCATATGCACACCTACAAGTGGCCTTAGTAGATGATTCATGGGTCTTGTGGAGAATTTAGAACATTTGAGGACCCTAATTTTATCTCAACATGACATAGACCTAGGAATACTTTATATGAAAAGAGATATAATAGTTAACCAAGAAATAAACCTTCAAGGCATAGAGTGATTGAATTTCAGGTCCTTGAGCTCTATTTTGTCAAAATAGAGCTCTTAGCTCTTTTGAAATGTTTTTTACAATAATGATGTTTCAACCTTTAGTCATTAATTATTCACCATCCTTATATCCCTTGGCATAGATAGTGAGTGTACAAAGTTTTGAGGGATAATTTCCAATGGAAGGTGGTGTTTGAAAGGTCTAAAGGTGATATTAAAACCATTGGATTATATCAATAATGTCTACAAGTTAGGAGCTCTAAAAGGTGGTTTTATGCTCAAGTAACAACAAAAAAATCTCTCATGATTGAGTTACTCTCATTACCAAAATACACATTCAATGAGTAAAGTATCACATTTAAAGTTTTTAATATTGTTTCTACCCCATACTCATGTTCTCTGTTCATACACTATCCTAGATTGCAACCTACAGCCAAGGTGGAGTTTCAAGCTTGAAAAAGTTCCCTTCTTGTATATATGGAATTTAGATTATGTTCATAGTTTAAAATGGATTATTAGTGATTTTATCAAGGTCCCAAGTCTCTTCATGATGTATCAATGATTATATTCAACCTATGAGTACTTATAAGGTTCAATACTCAGGCAAGGAAAATGAACACTTACAACAACAAGCAAACAATGAGAATAAATAGCTCATTTGAGTAAGCCTATGGGTGAGTGTAGGTGAGGTTTTTTTTTTTTTTTAACTTAATAAAGTGTCATAGGGATATAATTTAAATCATGACAAAGTGAATAACACCCCTATATCCACCTATAGTAATGCAATAAACAGTTGTTCAATTTGAAGTCTAAAAGGTGTTTTGAAGGATTTCAAGGTGTATTCTATTTAAATTGTATATATTAGATGGTATAAAGGATGAAATTTAATAAATGGTCTAAATATCACGAATATAAGGTGGTGGTTTGTATTTATGACCTGCCACACTCACTTGTAGTTCATACCAAGAGGCATAAAGTAGTCACCAATAGGCAGGACAATGAACAAATGATAGTTGGATCATATTTTATGCCCTTTATTGCTCCAAATACTTGAGGGATGTTTTCAAGACTAAAAACACGTATTTTAATAATTGGAGGTTTAAATATAATTCTCTAATGTCTTTACCAAGATCTAAAGAACCCTAAATAATCACCTATAATAGAGTGTCAATGAGAGGATTATCTTAGTCATTAGGGATGAAGACATAGTCAATATTAAGAGGTATAAATAAAGTTTGATCACCATAATTGAGGTTTTAAAACTCTTATCACAATTACCAAATCCTAATTCATGAAAATAAATCCTACAAGAACCATGAAATCCCTCAGATAGTCAGCTAGGGAGGACTGAGATAGACATGAGCAGTTTGCTTGGACTGGGTATGTATAGGGTGGCATATAGAATATGGGTGATAAAATGGATTTAAAAAATTCATAAAGTATGTCATATAATAATTCACTCTCATAAATTAATAAAAAAATAAATAAAAAGTTCCCAAAGATACACACACAGTCCTCATACACAACCTACCTTGAAAAGTCCAATCTTGGGTTTTGAGGAGTCTGAGTTCTTATTTATGTAATTAGAATATAATTTTTTTAATGAATAATAACTATAACCCATTTTAAAATCTCAAATTTTTGGGTTTTTTATAAAATTATGGTAACATGCATCTATTCTATCTCAGAGGTAGGGCACTTTTCAGGTGCAAAAACCCTATAAATCTTAAGAGATAGGAAAGAATAGTTGACCAAAGGTCAAAATGATCCTTAAATATGGTTTTTATATCTATGAAACACCTAAGAAAACATGGTAAACCTTTCTAGGAGCTTTTAATGAAAATAGGGTACCCTCAGCAATAGGGGTTATAGTGAAACCCAATAGGCAGAATTAAGGGCAAGGAACAAAAGATGAGTCATATTCATTCCTAAGATTGACCAAGAATTAAATGATTTGTTTAATGTTTTGAGAGGTATATTGAAATAGTATAATACATCAATAGATATGGAGGGCTAATGATAAGGTTTGAGCTACAAAGTTGCAGGTAAGGCATAGTAAGCCTAATCTAGGCTTAGTACCTAGAGAGGAGTCCCTATCATGTTTGGGATTAGATGAATACTAAGACATTTTGAGGCATGCTTATTAGACATATATAGACGTTTATTTAAGAACATTCAGACCCTCACAGAATTTAGGAAAAGGGCTTGAAGGGCCAACTTATGATTCTTATATCTCTCGTAATGATTTGCATGGGACCCTAATATTTTTTTGGATGTTATTAAAGGTATTTTAAAATAAATTAGTGTCATTGGGATATAATTCTAACATATTTTCTTTATGAAAAAATGTTAAGACTAGAAATTGCTCCAAGCCCTCATGAAACCCTCCTGAGGACACGATTGGGGAAATCTTGGAAATGAAGCATCTAGATGAAATTAAAATGACATGAAACAAATTTTAAGGTAAAAATGACTCTCCAAGGACTTGACACATGTAATTTAGGTGTACTACACTTGTATGAACGGTGTAAAACATGGATTTTTTGACATTTTGTGTGTTTTGTAGGTGTGAGAAGGTTTTAAAAAGGTTAAATCACTTTTTTTAGGTATATTATGAATTTATATAAGTTATCATGGAATTTTTTTTAATTATATCATCTCCTAAGTGTGCCTACCATCTCTTTAATTTTATCTAGTCATAGTGAATGGGTAGTGAACACATAGGAAGAGTGGTGAAACTCTAATTGGGAAGCCTTTTAAGGCTTGTTTGATGAAACTGATGACTTGGACACCCTTAACAAAAGTCATCTCTCCTTTTTCATGGATTATATTTTATAATTGGGACTATTTTGGGTATCAAGTGTCAAAGGTGCTTAGAGAGAGGCCATTTTAGGACTGCCATGGATGATTCTATATGTCCAAAAGAATATGAATGATTAGAGTCTAATACAATGCATGTTATGGATTATTTTTAACCCCTCCTACTTAGAACCATATCAAATCTAACCCTACGTATTGGTGATGTAGTTTTGGAAGACAAATCATGAAGGGTAGATTCTTATGCATGCATATGGGAATCTACACCAGATGTGGAGAAGTTAACTGAGTTTGAGGGACATTTGTATTTATATTCCTTGCATGGACTATCTCTCCCTAATTATATTAATTTTTTAAATCCTTCCCCTCATTTTATAAGTGTCTCAATGACTCTTTAAATTCCCTTTCTCTCTCACATACACACTTTCTATAAATTCTAGCATTGTATTGGATTTATCCACCTTAGTATGGTGAATCCCTAACAATTTTTTCCCTTGAGATAATAAAGATAGTTATTTTTACCTCATTAAATATTTCACGAAGTTTATACAATGGTTTTTGGTCTTGTGCAAGTGTAGTTTTGTTTACCTTCACATGTTACTCTTCCTAATGCCTTTTGTGTTTGAAGATCTCTCTTTTGTAGGTCAACAAGAAGTTTCTAATGTTTATATTTCAAGTGTAGTGAGTAGTCCATTCAATAGTGTGTCTTATAATTCCTATTTTCTAAGTCCTCTTAGCCTAAGCTATCTCCAAAACCCCATTCTTGAAACATTGATGTGGAAGAGAAGGTTGCCATTGAATAAAGTGTATGCATAGATTTCTTCTTGGTTCCAAGTGAATGTTAAAGGGTGTAGGTAGAGCATATATTTTGTGTATCACCTCCCATAGATTAGATTTAATTTATCTATTCTTATACCTTTTCATTCCTCTAAGTGTTAGTAGTGGGCTTGAGCTATAGTGATGCATCAATGGGAACTAGCCCCTAATCTAGAGATCCACCTCGCATTTTGTCAGCCACAACCCTGAGGTGGTTCCATTGTGCCATTGGAATGAGGAAAGACTTGTCATATCCTCATTTGGTACAAGTTCAAGTTACAAGAAATAATATAATTAGGCTCACTTCAAAAGATAATATAAATTAATTCTCATAATTATGTGATTTGTATGCTTATTTTACTCTTGATCAAAGAAAAATATTTTATAAGAGTCAATGATGATTTCACAATGAGAACAATCTAAGCTCTAGATAAAGATTGGGCAAGACTAATTTTTTATGAAGCAACAGACTTGATTTATTAATATGATAGATACATCATCCAATTATAAAAAGATAATTATATTATATTTGGAGGATTTGAAGGATATCATCTAAAGTTACATAGGTGAGCCAATATAATATCATCCTAGTTGAGTTATGCAGACAATTGGGCACAAAGCAAAAGTGATGTAGGGACATGAATGTTCTGGGCATTATATTTCCTATCTCCTAAGGCCACTTTTACATGAAAGTGTATGGTGAATTATTAGGATATCAAATATGACATCTAAAAATTCACTTTGAATTTATATGGTAGTTGGTCTTATTTTTATAGCATGAGGTTCATATGGAAATACAATGGCATTGGTGCCACCTATGAGCATGTTCCACATTTTGTGGACTACTAAGATGATTACATAGATGATTTAAAAGTAATAAGGCATGAATAGGGTAGGTTTATATTATAATATATTAATGCATTCATTGATAAATGGGTCATCAATAGTATGGTTTAATATCAAAGTGACATATTTGATCCTATATATGTTGAAAAATTCATGGGTACCTCATTGCCAACTATCAATTAGTCTATCAAAGAGATTTTATATTTAAAATACAAACCAAACATGTGTTTAATTGATATAAGGGAATGGTTTAAAAATAAATTTGAATAATTTATGGGGGTAGTTAACTCAAAGGGATCACAAACTTCAGATCCTCTAAAGTAAAAACATGTTACAACTCCAAGGACTCATGGGAAGGAAGTGTCAGTGTTGTAATTTAGTCATCTAATTCTTCAAATTTTGATGATGAAGATGGTAAAGATCCAAAGAAACTAAAACCACCTAGAAAAAAAATATTAATAAATTAATACTTTGGGAAGAAATATACAAGATAATAGATATGTCATGTTCAAAATTATCCTCCCCTCTTAGAGATCCTTTTCCTAATACCAATCAACAATATCTTTCCTTTGCTTAAGGTACATCTCAATAGGTAATTGGTATTGATGTTTAAAATAGTATTATCTACATCTCATTTTATTTATTCATTTTTTCCACATCCTTTATAAGATTCACCTCCAAATCAACATTCACCACCACCTTTAGATATTCAAATGACTAGTTTGAAGAAAATGTCATTTCAATGGATACATCCAATATTGAAAAAAATAAATAAGGTGGTGGAGATAGAATCTCAATATTTTGATGTAGTTATAAATATCCTTGAGACTCATCAATATTTTTAGAGATTTTAAAGCAAAATATTGATAATAATGAGAAGGAAATAACTACAAGTAATTATAATCTAAAAAGATAATCCCTTGGAGAGCCAACTCAAGAGAGTGATGTTCACAACCTATTGAAAAATAATATGATAATGAATAAATCATATTAGGATGAACTCACCCAATAATAATTGAAAGATCATGTGCGAGAGTTCGTCAGGAGTGTCAATTATCTTCTCAATCTAGTTAAGGCACCAAAATTTATTTATGTGGATTCTCTTTCTCATGTTCATGTGATTATTAAGGATGTCATAGATACCATAAAAATATATAACATATATGGAAACAATGTTGAAGCTTGGGTGGAAGAGTTTATCTTGGATAACATGAAATATATAAAAGAGGTCATGAAGTTACATGGTGCAATTGATACTAACATTATGAATATTAATAAACAAATTAAAGCCCATGATAGTGAGTTGAAAGTTTGGGAGAATGTGAAATTTGATGTTTGATATATGATAAAATTTAAAATTGATGTGATGGTTAAAGCTAGAATATTTGACAAGGATTAACATGATACCTCTTGTAAATTGTCAAAATGCATCCTTTAAAAGATTGAATATTTTAATTAGTCTATAAGTGAATTTCAAGAGAAATTTCAAGTTGGAAGAGAAAATAAAAAATAACTCTCTTCCAAATTGGGAGAAATGCATTTTGATCCATTTAAGGAGAATTTAAAAACTTAGCTCACCATAGATAATGTAAATCCTAGTTCAAGAAGTTGATAAAAAAATAATTATTATAAGAAAACAATTTTAATGTTGGTTCATTGACTATACTTAGTCAGTTCAATATTTCAATTGAATAAATTACTAAATAATTGAATGAGCTCTTGTAAGTTACAAATTCCATTTTTATATTTTCTAAAAGATAGTTGACATGATGCAAACATATGGTAGTCCCTAAGAGAAACACAATCATAGAGGCAATGAATAAGTTCATAACATTAAAATCTATCCAAGATAAAGAACATGTATTAAGTTTTGTCACTAGTCCAAGTTCCTCAACATTAGTTTCCACTCTAAAGAAGACATACAAGGATGTTTTAGGTTTCCTTTCTATTTTTTTTAATTTTCTAGTTCAATAAAGTTATATTTTCCTTTTATATAAATAAAAAAATTAGTGAAAATATAATAAGATAAAAATAGGAATACCAAAGGTCATATGTGTTGACCAAATTTGACTTTTAGGTCAAAGTGGGACACCCCTAGGTGAAAACGTGAGTTTTAAATGTTTTAGGGGTCTAATATATATGTCACAAGGTATTTTATAGGTTAATTAATTCCAATAGATGTTATACTATCCTTGGTCATTAGTTATTTTAGTCCTTATATCATTTTTGGGTCATTTTGAGGTCAAAATAGGTCAATTTAATGGCATGCATAGATTTATTTAGAAGTGTTAGGGTCCCAAAAGATTATTTCACATCCCATGTGTCCTAAGAGGTCTTAAGAAACTAAAACCAACTTAAAAGAGGTAGGTTCCTCAGAAAAGGGAAATTTTATTAAGGAAAAGAAGAATTTTAGCACTTGTATAGCTCCTTGGGAAGTGTGACATGTGGGAAAGGATCATGGTATGTATCTTCAGATTCCAAAAGATTAGTTCCATGTTTGGTTTCCTCTATAAGTTCCATTTTTGGCCCAAAACCATTATACTCCTTTTCAACCCTTTTTGGGAAGCATAAGTGACCTTTAGGTTTTTGATTAGTATGATTAGCATGAGATGTTTTAGAAAAAATGATGTTAGGGATATATTAGATACTCAATAATCTTCCATTTGATGTTTGGTTGTAGAGGAATGGTGCACCGAGATTTATTAACCAATCCTAACAAGTTGACCATTGAAATCTACCTACTAATATGTGTACCCTATAGGTTTTACCTTGGTTTGAGTAACTACATACAATCCACTTGTTGAGATTGATTAAAAATTATGTTGAATCCATATTATCATAATTTTTATGCTTAGTTTCATGTTTGGTAAATATCTCATGGGCTTTTTTGGGTTTAATTTGCAGGTGAATGTCCCAATGGAAGTGACAATCATTTTGACTACTTGTAAAAGGTTATATTCTCTATAAGGGATTCATATGAAGGTAAAATTATGTTTTATATGTTTAAATTAAATTTGGGTTACTTCCTTCCATGTTTTTGTCTCATAGCACCATCTTTAGATCAATTTTTTAGTCTTGCTAGGCTCATAGCCAACTCTTTGCTCATTCCCACTTGCAATCATAGGGAATCATGTGTGTGGAGCATGTTTAACATGATTCATGTAAGTAAAATGGGAGTCTCAATATGTGGAACATATTATCATACCAGGGACATCAATTATATACCTTCACTTGCCAAGAAGTAGAGACTATGGTAGTTATACATATTTGCCTACACAGTCTGCCATGAAAATGTTCATCCACAGGTACTTGAAAGAAGGAAACCATGTATAAAAATTAAAATTCATATTTTGAATCCATTTAAAGATATTAAGCATCCACTTAAAAATTTTTAATCACCATTAAACTCATTAAAGGATAAACAATACTTATTATAAACACTTGTACTTAGTCTGCCTGCATACATTTCAAAGTGGATCTATAGGTGACTTGGTATAGAATTTAAAGAGCCTTTTTGATGTGTTAATGTTTATGTTGAAGATCTTATTTAAGTCATAGTGTGAATCAAACATCATTACTACCAAATTTAAGAGGATATGTTGGGATATGGATTTGAAAACCATACTTTAAGGACTTAAGGATTGTTTCAAGCCCATTTTCCATAAAATGGTAAAATAGATCTCCTAAAGGTTTTGATGATATCTTAGAATATGGTTAAAATGAATTTTGGAACTTATAAATGGTTATGTATTATAGTATATACATATTAAAATAACCATGTCAATTTTAGGAGGTATATGACCAATGAAAAGTAGTTGTTTAAGGTCTTAAAGATGTCCTCGAAAGTACTAGAATCAAATAGTGATATCTATAGGGTGGAATCCTTAAGTGGCCATTGATATACTAAAGAGAAAATAAGGAATTTTAATAGGTTTTGATGGCCTCATGGAGTGAAAAATATATATCAAATGGACATACAAATAATTAAGGTGATGTAGAGGTGTACTTTTGAGGTACCATTCAACCTACATGGGTCTCTTCCTCCCAAAATACTCACCTTCAACAAACTATAGTAAGTAGTTAGAAAAAAGTTGATACTTTTGAGTTATAATTATAGGTATATGGGGTGAGTATGAAAGTAAATTATAAGGATGAATAATAACACTTATGGAGGGTTGTGTTCATTAAGTTTAAGGTTTTAGAAGACACCTATGGGAGTTCAGTCTGTATAATCAGCTAAGTTGACTGTGTCGGTAGTGAATAAAGAAGTTGTGGTTTTGAATGTGGAAGGTGAAAATGGTAAGTGCAACTAAGATATGATATAGGAAGCTTAAAATAATTTTATTTTAATAATATTTAATTCCTATAACAATATAACCATCTATATGACCCACTGTTAGAGAAGACAAGGCATGATTTCTCAGTCAAAGGTAGAGAAGGAACTCAGTTTGTGAGTTCAAGAGACATGTAAAGGGTATGGATAAGTTGGAGTGATAAAAAACTAGTGGAAACCTTACTAAAATATATGATCACCTAAATGATCTCTAAACATGATGAAAAATCCTATATAGACTCTTTGGGATCCTAAGTACACCTCAAACCATTGTAAATGACTGTGTTGGCTGTAAGTGGTATGAGGTAATGTTTCTAGGTGTTGGTGTGAATAAAAAAATGATTATAACCATGGTTTAATAACTAGGTATGATTAAATTAAGGTTAAATAAATTTTAGTAAAGGTCTAGTTCATATAAAACTCTACCTATAGGGGTACTTTCAACAAAAAAAACATAGTTAGAAGATGCATGCTATTTGAGAGTTTAGGGTGTATATAGAGTATATATGGGATTTTTTAGTGATGATGGGAATTGGGAAAACTACATATAAGTCATGAAAATATTTATGTACCCCTGAAAATATAAATCAAGCATAAAAATAACCTTTAAAAGGTCAAACACATTCCATTATCTTGAAACCCTACCCACAGTCTTACCTGACAGGTCTGTATTGGTGCTTAGTGTTCTTAGAGGATCTAACCATTGAATAAAGAGATGAATTTTTGTGTAAGGAATATTACAAAATTTAGGTATCTCATAAATTATTTAAATTATTCTAGTGAAATAGGGGAGTGCCCACTATTTTGTCCAAGATAGAGGGCACTCCCCTCATGCACAAACCTTAGAAGTTTTGGGAAAAGGTATCAAAGTGACCTTTACGAGATGATGGACCTTTATAAAAGGTATGTAAGGATAAGGGTAACCTATTATAATCATGGAAATAATTCACAATAGGATGAAACTAAAGAAAGTTCCCTAGACCCTCAAGGTTTGTAAGTAGGTTTACTAGGCAAGTTTTAGCCTATAGTCTAAACAAGGGGTCAGTCTCAATTACATACCTAATTGATATTTACAATTGGTTGTGAAAAATTTTTGGGATCATTTTAGAGGTGTTTTATCTATTTAAATTTAAATAAATTTAGTTGTATGGTCTAAAACACAAGAGTGTAGGTAGGCATACTAGGCAAGGATTAGGCCTAGTGTCTAAAGAGGAGGTATTTCACTCTTTTAGCCATAGATATGACTTTAAACATATTGAATCATGTTTTTTGGACCTATAAATATGTTTCCAAGATTTTATAGTGTAAATAAAATTGAAGGAAGCCATTCTTGGACATCATATCAACTCATACCTGTAGTAAAGGAGAAAAGGAGCTTGATAGGTCAGGTTTTTATAATCATATATTTTTAGAGGATTTTCATGGGAGATATAGGATTTTAAGGATGTTATAAAATTTATTTAATTGTGATTTTTTTAAATTTTTTGTCAACTTGGATTTTATACCTTTATGAACAAATCTTAAGAGGTTAAACAGGCCTAAAACCCTTCAAAACCCTTGCAAGTGACCAATTTGTGAAAATAGAGATGGAGATGGATTATAATGGAATATTTTGACCATGAAAACTATTATAAATTTTATATTACTCCTTAAATATACTCCCCATACTTTCTTTGTATGAAATTATATGGATGGGGTGAGAAATAGGGTATTTTTGACCATTTTTTGTGTTATGTACATTATACAAGGAGTCTAAAGATGAAAACAACTTTGGGATAAATATTAAGACTTGTGATAACTCCCCATATTAATTTAATTCCTCATAAAAACTCTTAAGTACGTCAACAAGAGCTCTCATCTTAGCCAATCAAAACTAGCATATTGGACAGGTGAGAAGTGTGAAAACTCTAAGGGAAAGTGTTTTAAGGTATCTATAATGATTATAAGGACATGGATGGTATTAAAAAATTTCATCAACCAAATTACATGGATTTTCATGAGAAACTGATTCCAATTTTTGGGACAAGTTTGTAGGGTGCATGAAATAGAAGTTTTCTAGACTACAGATGATGATAGCTCATTTACAGGTGATTCTAGATGACTAGACCCACAACCAATGCATGAAGAGTAATTTATAATGTCATTAAAATTAATTCAAATAATCATACATGGTAATAATGAGTTATAAGGAATTATAATAGGGATAATCATGAAGGTAGTTTTTTTGAACTAGAATGAAGAGTTTCATGTCACTTTTCATGACTTTTATGACTTAGTTTGACACTTGTGCCTCTTGATCTTTCATGGTTCATCCAGAATACTTATCTCATGAATAAGTAACTAATTATATTAAATTTAAAAGTTTCCTTATGACCCTTGGACTTCTCTCTCTCTCTCTCTCTCTCTCTCTCTCTCTCTCTCTCTCTCTCTCTCTCTCTCTCTCTCTCTCTCTCTCTCTCTCTCTCTCTCTCTCTCTCTCAAGTTATATAATAACTAGCCATTTTGGCCATTGTATCTTATGCTCCACGTAAGTATGACAAAGCCCTACTCATTTGTATACCTTTTGATAAATAATAAAAATGATTGTTACATATTTCATGACTATTATTACTATATTTATTTGGAATTTTTTATTTTTAATAAGTGATAACTGTTGTTTTCTTAGCATGATTATTTCATTCTATCATTTATTTATAGTCAAAAAGATTCTTCTTATAGGCCATGTGAAGTGTTTTAGGAAAAGTCATGGATTGAGTGAGTTAGTATTTTAATTAATTACATTCAATTACTCTTGTATATTCCTCCTAAATTTGCACATTCATCCATAACCTCAAAATGTAACATTGATGTGAGAAGATGAAGATTGGAGAAGTGTGTGTTTAGTTTGTCCATTGATTTTAAGTATAACATGCATATGGTTAGAAGTCATCAGTCTATTTGGTGTATCACCTCCCTTAGGATAGTTTTTTTTCTTTTTATATATCTCCATTTTCACCCCTCAAGTTTAGTTTTAGTTTCAATTCAAAGTCGTACATCAAGGGAGCTAGCCCTATCTAGAGATTCACCTCATCCTTAGGTTACCCATAAGCCTATAGGTGTTTCAATTGTGCCACTTTTATGAGGAGATATTTTACATATCATTAAAGGGTTAAAATACAATTGAAAATATTTTTTATCATGATTTTTGGGACTCTTGGTATAAGAAGTTGAGATATTTTTGTTGTTGTTTCTCAATAATCAGCCTTTGGAGGCATCTATCAAAGCATCAATGGTGACTCTAAAGATACATCAACTAGTCAAGCAGCCCAAGTTTCTATTTAAAGATTATTGGTGATATATTTATTTGTGTTTTTTATTTAATGATGTTCTATGTATGACTTTAGTGTTGAGTTTTGTTATTTAAAAGTTGGTGAGACATTTTAAGCTTGTGCCATTCCTTATCAACAATAAGAAGTCCTTAATCAACCATTTCATGAAGTATACCATCCCCAATATGGCTATTATCAGCCCCAATATGATCATACTCAACATTTTCATGATTATTACTAGTCCTATAGTCAGCCTCTATAATGTCTTACTTCCCCTAGTCAACCTAAATACTCCTCAACTCCATCCATTTCCACCTTGAAGTAAGCATTTTTGGGGTATGAGAGTTACATGTTGGAGCTTCATAATTTAAGAGGATGTGGTCAATAGGTACCTAGAAATTCCATTCACAAGGTGATATATGCCTTATGTTTTATCAAAAGAGAGTGGTTACCTATTGAAAGATTCAATTGGTAAAGGCTTACAAATGAGATGCTAGATGTGAGTGGTTTGATGGCATCCTTGGAAGATAAGTTAAGCATTCATTAGAGGCAACCTTACCAAGTATATAAACCTTAATATCCACTTCTCAAGTTTTATATCATCCATATTTGATCCCTACTGATAAACCTAATCAAAATTTGTAAAGTCATCCTTTTCAAAATCAAGTGGAAGAGAGAGTTGGAAAGACTAGCCTTGTGTTTGAAGCAAACATTGATAGATAAATTAAGTTGGAAAATAAGAAAATATAATAGTCCATCTTAGTATTAAAAAAAGTGGAATTTAATCCATCATTACCCTCTCACATTTCGTGCCCACCAACTAAAAAAGATACTTCTAATCCTAACATCTAATCCTAACATCCTAAACTAGAATAAGATAGTGGAGTCATAGGGAAAGAAAGAGGATATAAGCTTGGTTGACAAAAAGTATGAGGTTGTGAATGAAGTTGAACCTTTGAAAATTCCTTCCACCCTCCTCAAGAAGCATATTTTAATCCATATGAATCCCCTTGTATTACTCATGATGATAAATATCAACTTCAAGAAACACTTTTCCAAGAGAACTTAGCCAAGCAAATTGAAGAGCTAGAATCAAAGATGAAGCTACTAAGTCAAGGTGTGATGGAAGTTTTAGACCCAAAAGAAGATCATATGCCTAAAAACACCCCTTATAACCTCCATCAAGAGAATGATAAAGTTAAATAAGATGTTAATGAAGTGATTTATAGGTGAAAGTAAGATAATCAAGTTGATTTAGCCCAAGGTATGCCTCCCCTTCCTTATGAGCTTCCAAAAGAACCCCCTACATTACATTCCCAATCTGATTTTGAGTTCTATGTGCCACCTCCACCAACTAGTCAATCTTTTCCTCACCACATTAACTTTTACCTTGATGTACCTATGGTGTGGGAACCTAAAGAGGAATAGTTGGTTGATAAGGAAAGATAATTTTTTCTTGAAGAAAGCATACTTCCTTAGCAACCTAATTGGGCTAGGTCATATGACTTTAAGATACCTAGTTTTGGCATCACCATGAAAGAGGAAGAGATGGAATATATTGTAGCCCTTGAATAAGATTCCACATCAGATAAAAAATGGTGGATAATCATCTCTTGTATGAAAATAAACATGCTATTATGGATGAAGAACAATTCCAAGTCTCTCATAAAGAGGTTGAAGCCCTAAAAAACTATTTTGAGATTCATGTACAAGATGTTGTCCTTGAAAATGATTCAATACCACAGCCTAATTTTGAATCAACATCAGATGCATTAGAGATTGAAAAGCATCATCTTGAGGCATCATACATAAATAATAGATTATGGAAGAGGTAGTGGTTCTAGAGGATGAAGAGGACAAAGATGATTGGAAGCTATAAATGAAGCTCTTTTAGGATCTTGAAGAGCTTTGCCAAGTTGAGGGCCAAGTAAATGATGATGTGAAGAAATAATATTTCATGGAGGATAATGATCAATATTGGATAGAGTATGCAAAGATCCTTGATAAGCTAGAAGAACTTATAGCCGAGAAGAAACCAAATCTTATTGAGAACCCTATGGAAATCAAGGATGAGGTTGTAATTAAATATCCACATGAGAAGGTTAAAGTTGTTTAGATGTAAGAAGAGTTCATTTATATAGACAAAATGTTTGAAGCTACCTAGTTTTCAATGAACATCATGCCAATGAAGTTGGTAAACATTATGAAAAAGTTGGAGGTATCAATGTTGAAGGATAAAAGGATACATGTCTCACTAAACCCTTCATGTCTTGAAGCAAGAAGAGTTTAAAATTTCCCTTTTGATCTAGGAGGGAGTTCTTATCTTAGTTTAGTTAGTGTTTTAGTTAAATTTTTTATTTTGGTGTGTGTGTGTTTCATAAGTGCTCATGAAGCACATATATGTTTCTTTTATTTTGTCTATCCTTTACTTTGAGGGGTAGTTAATTAGTTGTCTTGTCTTGGTCAAGTTTGTGGTCAATGGTCAAAAACCTATTATTTTTATAAGAATTAAAATGAATCCCTAAACATAATGGATTGATAAGGCTACTAGTTTCATTAGTATAGTAGGCATCCTACCCCTATGAATCACCAATCTATTTTAGGTTAAATTGGGACACCCCTAGGTGAAAAATTGAGTTTTAAGTGTTTTATGGGTCTAATATAGATGTAACAAGGTGTTTTATAGGTTAATTAATGTAAATTAATGTTATAATAACCCTGTTCATTAGCTATTTTAGTCATTCTATAAATTTTAGGTCATTTTGAGGTTAAAAAGATGTATTTAATGACTTTTATAGATTTATTATGAAGTGTGAGGGTCCAAAAAGATTATTTAATGTCTCATGTGTCTTAATAGGTATTAATTAACTGAAACCAACTAAAAAGTGGTAGATTACTTAGAAAAAGGGTAGTTTTCTTGAGGAAAAGAAGTTTGGCACTTGTATAACTCCTTGGGAAGTGTGCTATGTGGAAAAGGATCATGGTATGTGTTTTAAACTTCCCCAAGTTTAGTTACATGTTTTTTTCTTTTAAAGTGAATTTTTTGTCCCAAAACCATTCTACTCCTCTCCAGGCCTTTTTGGCAAGCATAAATGACCTTCAGGTTTTCGCTTGGTATGGTCAGCATGAGATGTTTCAATAAAAATGATCTTAGGGGTATATTATAAAATTATTTAGATTCCATTTTATGAACCATTCCTAAGAAGTTGACCTTTCAAATTTGCTTGCTAATTTGTGTACCCTACAAGTTTTGCCTTGGTTTGAGTAGTTTCATAAAATCCACTTACTAAGATTGGTTCCAAATTATTTTTACTACATTTTATCATTGTTTACATTATTAGTTTCATGTTTGTAAAATTTATAATGGGATTTTTTGGGTTCAATTTACAAGTGAATGTCTTAGGTGAAATGACTATCATTTTCGCTACTTACAAAAGGTTGTATTCTCTGTAGGGTATTAATATGAAGGGAAAATGATATTATTCATGTTAAAATGCAATTTGGGTTACTTAATTCCATGTTTTGGTCTCATAACACCATGTTTGGATCAATTTGTCAGTCTTGCTAGGCTCATAGCCAAATCTTTTCTCATTCCCACTTGCAATCATAGGGAATCATGTGTGTGGAGTATGTTTAAACATGATTCATGAAAGTGAAATGGTAGTCTTAATATGTAAAAAACATTTTAATACTAGGGACATCAGTTATATACCTTAAATTTCCAAGAATAAGAGACTATGGTAGTCATACATATTCACATACATTGTCTACCATGAAAATGCTCATCCACAAGTACTTAAAAGAAGGAAACCATGTATAAATCTAGGAAAATAACTTTTTAATCCATTTATAGGTCTTAAAAATCCACTTAAATTTTTTTAATCACCATTAAAATCATTTAAGGTTAAACAATACTTATTTTGAAAACTTTTACTCAATCTACCTACATACCTTTCAAAGTGCACCTACAGGTGACCCGGGAGAGAATTCAAAGAGCCTTTTGAGGTGTTAATGTTGATGTTGAATCTCTCCTTTAAGTCCTAGTGTGAATTAAACATAATTAATACCCATTTGAGAGTATATTTTGGTATATGGAGTTGAAAAATAGACTATAAGGACTTAAGGACTATTACAAGCCCATTTTCCCTAAAATGGCAAAATAGAGCTCCTAGAGGTTTTGATGATATTTTGGAACATGGTTTAAATGAATTTTGAAACTTATAAATGATTATGTATTGTATTCTCCACGTAATACAATAACCATGTCAAGTTTATTAGGTATATGAAAAAATATAAGTATTTTTTTAAGGTCCTAAATATACCCTCAAAAGCACTAGAATAAAATAATGATATCTACAGGTTGGAATCCTTAAGTGGCCATTGATATACTAAAGGCAAAATAGGTAATTTTACTAGGTTTTGATGGCATAATTAAGTGAAATTAATATAAAATGGAAATTAAAATCATTAAGGTGATGTATAGGTGTACTATTTTAGGTACCATTCAACCTACAAGGGTCTCTTCCTCCAAAAATACTCATCTACAACAAACTGTGGTAAGAAGTGAGCAAAGAGTTGATAATTTTGAGTTAGAACTACAGGTAGATTGGGAGAGTATGAAATGAAATTTTAAATATTAATAAGAAAAATTAAGGAGGTTTGTGTTCATTTATTTCAAGGTTTTTTAAGGCACCTATAGGATTTTATTCGTACAATCAGTTAGGTTGACTGTGTTGGCAATGATTAGAGAAGTTATGGTTTTGAATGTAGAAGGTGCAAAAAGGTAAGTGAAGTTAAGATATGATTTGGGAAGATTAAAATAATGTTTTTTTAATCATATTAAAGTCCCATAAGAAGATAAACATCTAGTGTACCCATTTTTAGAGAATACAAGGTAGGGTTTCTCAATCAAAGGTAGAGAAGGAGCTCAGTTTATGAGTTCTAGAGACATGTAAAGGATATGGAGAAGTTGGAGTGATTAAAAAAACTATTAATCACATTATTAAAATACATGATCACATAAATAAGTTCCAACCATTATAAAAAATCCTATATAGACTCCTTGGGATCCTAAGTACACCTACAACCATTGTAAATGACTATGTTGGTTGTAAGTAGTATGAGGTAATGTTTCCAGGTGTTGGTATGATTCAAAAAAAAAGGAATGATTATAAACATGGTTTAATGAATATTTATGCTTAATTTAATTTTAAATACATTTTATTTAATGTCTAGTTCATACAAAACTATAACTACATGTGTACTTTAAAAAAAAACACACTCAAAAAATACATGTTATTTGAGAGTTTAGGGTGTGTGTAGAGTATATATGGAAATTTTTAGTGATTATTGGAATTGGGAAAACTCAATAGAAGTCATGGAAATATTTATGTACCCATGAAAATATAAATAAATCACCTTTCAAAGTCCAAACATAATCCATTGTCTTGAAACCCTGCCCATAGTCTTGCCTAATAGGTCTATATTGGTGCTTAGTGTTCTTATAGGATCTAACAATTGAATCAACAAATGAATTTTTATGTAATTAATATTAAAAATTCTAGGGATATCATCATGTATATATATTTTTCTAGTTAAATAGGGGAGTTCCCTTTGTTTTGTCTCAAATAAAAGGCACTCCCCTCATGCACAAACCTTGGTAGTTTTGGGAGCAGGTTTCAAAGTGATCCTTCAAGAGATGATGGGAATTTATAAAAGGTATGGAAGTATTATAATAAAATATTATAATAAAGGAAAAAAATCATAAGAGGATGAAACCAAACAAATTTCCTTGGACCCTCAAGGTTTGCAAGCAGGCCTACTAAATAAGTTTTCCCCTAGAGTCCAAATAAGGGGTGAGTCTCAATTCTATCCATAATTTAGATTTAAAATTAACTGTGAAATGTTTTTGGGATAATTTTATATGATTTTTATCTATTTAAATTCAAATAAACTTATTTTGATGGTCCAAACCATAAGAGTAGAGGTAGGCCTACTAGGTAAGGATTAGGCCTAATGCTTAAAGGGGAGGTATTTCACACTTTTAGCCTTGGATATGAATTTAAAACTATTTAATGATGTTTTTAGGACATATAAATATGTTTTAAATATTTTATATTTCAAATAAAACTAAAGGAATCCATTCTTGGACATCAGATCAACTCAGACCTGTAGGAAAGGAGAGAAAGAGCTCGATATGTCATGTTTTGATACTCATATTTTTGGACAATTTACATGGAATACAAAGGAGTTTATGGATGATATAAATTTATTTAAATATTAATTTATTTAATTGGTTGGAAACTTAGATATCATACCTTTATGAGTGAACCTTAAGAGGTCAAACAAGCTTAAAACACTTCAAAACCCTTGCAAGTGACTAGTTTGTAAAAATGGAGATAGATATGCATTATAATGGAATAGTTTGAACATGAAAAATATTGGATAGTGTATAGGAATACTTAAATATACTAGCCATTATTTTTGGTTGTATGAACTTGTATGAATAGGGTGAGAAACATGTTATTTTGACCATTTTTTGTGTTATGTAGGTTCTGGGAGGATTCTAAAGATGAAACAAACTTTGGGAGAAAGATTAAGACTTTTGGTAACTCCATATATTCATCTAATTACTCATAAAAACTCCTAAGTTTCTTAATAATATCTCTAATCTTAGCTAATGAAAATTGGCATATTAGACAAGCTAGTGAGAAGTGTGAAAACTCTATGGGAAAGTGATTTAAAGGTGTCCCTAATGATTATAAGGAAATGGTGGGTATTTAAAATTTTAATCCACCACATTATATGGATTTTAATGATTAATTAATTTTGATTTTTTTTACAAGTGTGTAGGGTTCATGAAAGAGGTGTTTTATGGACTACATATGATGATATCTCATTTGTAGGTGATTCTAGATGACTAGGACTACAAACAATGAATGAAGAGTCATTTATGATGTCCTTATACTTCATCCAAATAATTAAACCTGTTACTAATCAGTTATAAGGTGTTTAAATAGGGTTAATCATGAAGTTAGGTTTTTTGAGCCAGAATGAGGAGTTTCATGTCACTTTTCATGAGGTTTATGACCTAGATTGACACTTTTGCTTCCTAATTTTACATGGTTCATCCCAAATAATTATCTCATCCACAAGTAACTAATTATATTAGCTTTAAAAGTGTCCTTGTGACCCTTGCACTTATCTCTTGTACTCTCTCTGTCAAGTTTTATAAGAACTCACCATTTTGGCCATTGCATCTTATGCTCCACCTGAGTATGGTGAATCCCTGATCATTTATATACATTTTGATAAATAATACAATTGATTGTTACATATTTCATGACTATTTTTAGTGTGTTCATTTATAATATTTTATTTTTCATAAGTGATAATTCTTTTTTCCTTAGCATGATTATTTTATTCTATTATCTATTTATAGTCAAAACGCTTCTTCTTATAGGGCATGTGAAGCATTTTATGAAATGTCAAGGATTGAGTGAGTTAGTTTTTTCATTAGTGCCATTCAAGGCCTTTTGTCTAGTCTTCTTATCTTTGCACATTCATCCATAACCTCACAATGTAACATTTATGTGAGAAGATGAAGATTGGAGAAGTGTATGTTCAATTTGTCCCTTGATTTCAAGTGTAACATGCATATGGTTGTAATCATCATTCTATTTTGTGTATCACCTCCCTTAGGATAGTTTTTTTCTAGTTATCTCTCTCCCTTTTCATCCCTCAATTTTAGTTGTAGTTGCAATTCAATGCGGTACATCAAGGGAGTTAGCCCTATCTATAGATTGACCTCATCTTTAGGCTACCCACAATCCTAGAGGTGTTTCCATTGTTCCAATTGGATGAGGAGAGATTTTCCATCTCCTCAAAGTGTGAAAATCTAAGTGATAATAATATGTAATGTGAAGGGTCAATCCATTTCATCCTATCTATATAAATAGAAGTGCAAATTTTAAAAGGGTTTTTTATCTCTATTGAAATTTTACTTGAAAGTAAGGATAAATAAACTTTGTATTAATTATTCAACCAATAACATAGGGAAATTAATTTATGTCTTGATTTTCTTTATAGATGTGTAGTTTTATTATGTTAATGCATATATATTTATTCAATAAATACTTGTGTTAAATCCAAAAAAGAATGTTATTTTTCACAATAATTTTCTTGTCACATGTTGAATGAAAATTTATTTTTATCATTTATGCATGACACTTCATCTCACTTCCTTTTATTTTTATTTTTAGGTGAAATTAATACAAACCAATACTCCATTCAACCTGTAAATATTGTAAATAAGATTAGTTTAGATTTTAATGTTTTCAATAAAGGAAAAATCCCATCTGATTAGAGGAGATAATTTTGTCTCATTCACTATTGTGAAATTTATTATTTCTCTCAAGTGCCAAATATTTCACCAACATTTTTTGACATCCACTGTCAGACACATTATATGTTTTCCATGCAACCCACAACTATTAATGAACTCATTTGCATGACTATCCTTTTAAATAAAAACCTATCTCATAAAACTAAAATTTATTTGACACAAGTTACATAAGTAGATATATTTTTTGATCTCTAATAGTTCACCTAGGATAATAGAGTAACTCCCACTTTCAAAGAGCTACAACCATGATAGATGAAGGAAAATAACGTACTAATTTTTACCAAAGGATGGTTTCACTCATTTATTGAAGAATATTAATCAAAATATTATGTAGTTATATTTAAATACCTCAACATATTGGTTGATAAAAGGCAAAAAAGGTCTAGTAAAAATAAAAGTATTTCTGATTCATTCTTTTATTTTCAAGAGTGCTCTAGTTTTAAACACTCTTCTGAGTGAATGAGAAGGGTAAAACCTATAATTAGAATATTTTAATTACCAAAAATATGAGTTCCAATAGAGATAAGATTTCAAAACATGTCTTCCACTATAATATGGGGTCCCTATATTGTTTTATTGGTCTTAGGTTCTTAATTTCATGAACTACCAAAAGGTTCAATGAATAATTTACCCAGGTTACTGATGATGGTAAATAAATTTATTTGATATATATGGTATTATCAATGTGGGAAATGAGGATGTTTTAGTTAGGTTATTTATGGAAACATTATCTAAATGATTACTAAAATTGTTCCATCACCTCCCAACTAATTCCATTATGGAGTGGAAACTAATGAGAAACAGATTTAAAGAAAGGTTCAAACCTCCTAATTACAAACATTCTCTATTCGTGCAACTAACATAGATGAAGAAATAATTTCATGATCCCATGAGGGATTTAATTTCATATTTAAATAATATGGTGCATAAAATACCAAACTACATTTACTATAGTATAATATTAGAAGTGATTCTTTCTAAAATCACAAGTACCTAAAGTAAGTTTCTTCCTTTGAAGAAACCATCCACTAACTTTGGAAACATCACAAACCCAAGCCACCAAGGTCTAAGATGATATTATCATGGATGGGAAACTTTAAAATGACCATTTAAATAGTAAATAACATAATTCAAAAAAATATATGGTTTAATGGGTGTTAATATACATTTTGGCCTTTAAGAAATAAATTCCCAAAACTTAGACTAATTCATACAAGGATATGCCTAGAAGACCGTTTGTCTCATATCATGGCAAAGGTTGTCCTATACTCCCTCCTATAACTTCACAACTCACTATTGAATCAAACCATATTTTTATTCACTAATCATGCATCTTTCACACTAATAATTATCATGATGGTTCTAATTATCAAAAAATGGCTAGAATGTTACCATTATACGCCAATGACTAACCACTTGAATAAGGTGTTTTGGGAATCTTTGATCTTGAAATTATGGAACTCGATGGTGAATCCACTATAGGATATTTTGAGTATAAACTCAATGGTGATGAGTATGATGAAAGAGTGGAGTATATGAATAGCCATTCATATGATGTATTCACTAAAACTCAAAATGAGAAGTTGAATGATAATAAAAATAAAGAATCTGAGAAACAAAAAGCTAAGGAAGACCCCAATGCTACACCTTATCCTAATTTCATTATCAATAGAGGTAATCCTTTTTTAATTCCTCAAAAGATAATTAGCATAAAAATATAGGAAACCCTACCTCTCTTCCTAATGTTTCCATAATTAAGAATCTACAATTTTTTTTATTTTGATATAATTTATTTCATGAACAAGACTAAGGTTCATATTTCCCAAACTAAATACCTTAGGTCAAATCCTAAATTAATGGATAGATTGATAAAAATAATCAAAGGAAAAAATACTAGTTCACTTTATTATATAGGCCAAATTAGATTGGTTGATTTTGATTTTCAAAATGATGTAGCTATTTTTTATCAAAGTAATGAAAGGCCTAGACCTTTCTATGTTTCATTATTCATTAGTGGATTCTGATTAAAATTTGCATAATTTAATTATAAGACTCAAATAATGTAATTCTAAAAAAAATAGCACATGCCTTAGGGATGAATTATACCAAAAATATTAGTCATTATTTTAATATGGAAGTGAAATAAGTTCCTTTGATTGGATAGATAAAAGATACACACGTTTTTCTAGATGCATTCCCTTAGAAGAGAGTTAATATGTATATTTTATTGGAAAATAGTTCTCCCAACTATGGAATATTTTAGTCTAACTTTATGCAAAGATCTTGGATGTGAAATAAAATTGGACTAGACATAGGATATTATTCCTATAAAAGGAATAAATGTAAAACTCTACTAGAACCAAAAGCCTAGTTTTTGTGCAAAAGAAAATGACCCTTGAGCAAGAATTGTGTATGAGGAAGGATGCCCTAGTACCTAAATGATGATAAATGAGAAATATATTGATCTTACTAACTCATATAAGGAGATATAAATGATGTTTGGAATTTAGAATTTGATGGAAGTTTCTCAACTATAGGTTTAAGTGTTGGTGTCATGTTGTTTTCTCCTCAAAAGGATTTTTTTTCCCTTTTCTTATAAATTCTAATTCTAATGCACCAAAAATAAATGAGTATGAATAATTGTTCTTAGGGTTATATGTATTTGAATAAATGGAAATTCAAAATCTCAAAGCTCTAATATATGAAAATTTAAATGTGAAATAAATACAAGGTTGATACCAGGTGAAGAATGATAGGATGAATAATTATAGGAATAGATTTTGGGATTGCATAAAAAATTTCAAAGCTTTATCCATTAATGGTTTGCCAATATATAAAAATTATAAATTTGGTACCTTAGTTGTATCTATGTATTTGATTATTCCTCACCTAGAGATTGATAAAGACTAATATATCATTAGAATGGTATATTGCTCAAGTGTTCTAGACAATTCTGATTATTGGAAGGTATTCAAAAATGATAAGGAAATTATTAATTTCCTAGATTGAAAAATATAACATTAAAAACCTATATTTTAAATGAAATTTATTGGCATACATGGAATATTCTATACTAAACAAAAAAGATGCATAAATCTTAGAACCATCTAATGCTAAAACCAATAAATTAGGTGGTAAATTTATTCAGATAAAGGGAAATATTATTCTAAAATGCCTTTTTTATTTAGAATAAATATTTATAAAACATGATATGTACATAAAAATCAATATCCAATAATATTCTTGAGTATCACCTGAGTATGAGAGAGTAAATATCAATACAGAGGAGGAGCCACAATATTTATTATTAGAAAATATAGTTACAAGGAAGAATGTAGAATATTTATTGCTCTATTAAAATTATATATGGAATTTTTTTTGGGTATTATGATTTTATAAAGTATTTTATGCCTAAGATTATGCATAATAGTATTCTAATAAAACTCAATGTTAATCATTTTAGACAAAAGTTACAACACTATAATCCTAATTTTTATGATACTATATACAAATAATCAAAAAGATATTAGATGAAATATTTATATTTGCTATCCATCATTCCATTTGGTTGGCTAACATAATGAATAAAAAATAATAATGGATAATTTATGATTTGCTTATAATTTCATAATATAAATCATGCCTCACTCAAGGAAAAATACCCTCTGCTTATCATGGATCAAATCTTGCAAGATGGCATAGGGTATAAAATTATGTCCATACTAGATAGTTTTTGGGGTATAATTAGGTTAAATTTTCTATAGAAGATATATATAATACAATGTTCACCACCTAGTGTGGAAAATTCATAAACAAAAATATGCCCCTCAGTTTCATCAATGTGGGAGCTACATTTTAGAAATCAATGGATTTAGCCTTCACTAATATTAAGAATAAGATCATAGTTATCTACCTTAATGATCTCATAGTTTTCTCAAAGAAAATCAAAGATCAGTATGAACACCTAAAAAATGGTCTTTGAGAGATGCCAAACTCATGGGATATATTTGAATCCTAAAAGGTATAAATTTATGGTAATCTAAGGTAAACTCTTGGGATAGTAGTTTATAAATAAGGTATTAGGATTGACCCAAAAACAGTAAAGGAAATACAATAATTATCTTTACCCAATAACAAGCCTAACACATATTTGTTATTTGATAAGGTCAACCTTATCAAAAGATGATTCATTATTTTTTTGAACTCACTAGACACTATGAAGATGATGTGTGTAAAGAAATATTTTATATAGAATGATGATGGGAATAAAATTTTCAATAAAATTAAGTTATTTCCAAGGAACTATTATTGACCTATCCAAATTTTGAGGAATTCATTGTGTATTGTTACTCCTCTTAATATACATTGTCTACTATCTTGGTGTAGAAAAATGAACAAGGGATTGAATCCCAAATTAATTTCATGAGATTGGCCTAAAATAACATGAACTCAAGTAATCATTGGTTTAAAATCATGTGTATCCTATTGTAAAATTAGTAAAACGTTTAGGTTCTACATCTTAAAATATCAAAACATTGCGATGGTCCCATATTTAATAGTGAAATCAATTTTGAATCAAAAAGAGCTCAAATAAAAGATAGGTAGATGGATCAACAAAGTACAAGAGTATGATTTAGATATGAAACCTAATAATCTAGTAAGTGGTCAATGACTTTTTCAATTTATTGTTGAAGGATTTTATTCATAAAGGGAAGAGAAGAAAGAACTACCATTGGTAATCTTTATTTATTTCCTTAAATAATGGTATTCTTATATTGTATACTTTCTCTCATATTGAGAATAACCAACTCATTTGAATCCCAAAAAAAATTGAAAACTAAAATTGAAGTTCAAATATTACCAATAATTATTTGGATGACCTAAACTCATAATATTGCCTCTCTACCCTATAGTCATTGAATAATCTTTTCAATAGTAGGGATAAAACTTCATTAAAACTTTGAATCCACATTATATTATAGGGCAAACTCATGTTTTGATATTGAATTAATACTTCACTAAGTGGATATATATTATTCCAATAATATCCACCACTTTTGAAGTTTTTTAAAACTTCATAAAAGAGAGTATATTGGTTAAATTTGGAGTTCCCTAGAATATTGTTGTGGACAATTCTTCCAACTTCTCTTCAACTAAATTTATTATTATATTATATGGATATGGGATCTAAATTACACATTGATATAACTATTAACATCAAGTTAATGCTCAATATGAATCCAATAATAAGAACATCACCACTATTGTTTACAAGATGGTTGTTGAGAAATTGGCATAATAAATTATATGATGCCTTATGAATTGATTAGATAACTCCCAAGAGAGAAATATTAAGGTCTTGTTTCTAATTAATATACATGATAAATGTAATTTCTCTTATCACTTTTTAATTTTTAGTCTTATGACTAGATCAATCTAAATAAGTATACTAATTAAAAGATAAATTATAAAAGATAATCATGTACCTAGCTAGATTAGAAGAAGAATGAGTGATTATAATTGATATAAATTCAGCACATCAATAGAAAACAAATAAGGGTTTGGTCATAATAAAATAGTGATTTTTTAAACTAGGGTAGTTGGTACTAATTTGGGATAAAAGAAGAGAACCAAGAGGAATTCATGGGAAGTTTGACTCACTTTATATTGGGCCTTTAAAAATATGACATTTAAATGGTGATAATACATAATACTTTGCATACAAAAATAGAAACTATCTTTTTATAACATATAATGTATAATATTTAAATCATTACAAATATTTAAGGCATGATTTAACATACCATTCCCCATAAGTGATTTAGGTTAGTTGTGTGTTTCAATATTTATTATGTTATTCCCTTTCTATTGTGTGTTTCCATTTTTTCATGTGTTTTACTTTTCTATTTCTAGTCTCTCCATTTTCCTTTCTCATTTCTATCATTTTTAGTAGACTACATATCTCATGTGGATAAGACACTTAGCTTATGAAATAAAATATTATGATATTTCATCCTATGTCCTTTCACAAGTCCATGTGCCCAGCTAGAGCTAGCCATTTCCTCTATTTTGTTTTAAATTCAAATTTATATAAGTTGACAACAACATATAAAATTTGGTTTTGAGGGATTAATGTAAAAATTTTACAAAAAATAATCAAGTTTTAAAAATTCCAACACATGGTGAATTTTTATGCCCCACACTTTTGGGAGATTACTCCTACTACAACCACTAAGCCATGTGAACCAATCATGTGTTTAATAAATCCAAAAAATGGTTTGATAATAAATTGGTATTATTTATGGGGGTAGGTATCTCTAAGATATCATGAACATTAGATCCTCCAAATAAAATGAGTTTTGTAGCTCTAGGGACTCAAGGGAAAAGTTCTTCCAAAATTGTAATTAAATTTTAGGTGACCTAAACTCACAGCATTGCCTCTCCACCCTATAATAATTACATAACCCTTTCAATAGTGGGGATCAAACTTCATTCAATATTTAAATCCACATTCTAGTATAGGGCACACTCATGTTTTGATAGTGATTGAATACTTCAATATGTGGATAGAGTTTATTCCAGTAATATCCATCACTTCTAAAGTTGTTTACAACTTCATAAAAGAGAGTATATTAGTTATATTTGGAGTTACCTAGAAAATTTTCATGGAAAATGATTCCAACTTCTCTTCAATTGAACTAATTAGTTTATTATATAAATATTGGATCTCAATCTCACACTCATATAAATATTACAATTAGGGTAATTCTTAAGCTAAATCCAACAATAAGAACACCACCAATAATATTCACAAGTTGGTTGATGATAAATTGGCATAATAAACTTTATGATTCCTTATGAAATGATTAGATAACTCCCAAGAGATAAATATTAATGTCTCCTTTATAATTACTCTATAGGATAGATGTAATGACTATCTCTTTATAATTACCAATCTTATAACTAACTCAATATAAATAAACAGATGAATTCAAAGATGAATTAGAAAATGCAATCATGTACCTATCTAGTCTAGAAGAATAATGAGTGATGGTAATTGATATAATTTCAACACATTAAAAAAATTCAAATAAATGTTTGATAAAAAATCACAATACTAATTTTTAAAGTAGGGAACTTGGTCCTACTTTGGGATAAAAGAAGAGAACCAAGAGGAAATCATATGAATTTTGACTCACTTTAGATGGGGCCTTTCAAACTATGACATTTATATGGTGATAATACATAATACTTGGCATAAAAAGATAAAACTCATCTTTTGATACCATACAATGGATAATATTTAAAGCACTATAAATAGTGAAGGTATGATTTAACATACCATTCCCCATAGGTGATTTAGGTTAGTTGTGTGATTCAATTTCTATTATGTGTTTCCCTTTATATTGTGTGTCTCATGTGTTTTCTTTCTATGTTTCTAGTCTTTCCATTTTCCTTTCTCATGTCATTTTGAGTAGACTATATAGTCCATGTGGATAAGACACTTGGGTTATGAAATCAAAGATTATGAAAGTTGATCCTATGTCCTTTCACAATTCTATGTCCCCAACTAAATCTAACCATTATCGCTAAAAATTTTAAAATCAAAATTTATATAAGTTGTGAACAACATATAAATTTTAATGTTAAGGATCAATCTTAAAATAAAAATAAAAAATAATCAAGTTTTAAAAATTCCAACACATGGTGGATTTTATGACCATACTTTTGGGAGATTATGCCTACCACAAATACCAAGCCATCTGAACCAATCATGTGTTAAATCAATCCAAATAATGGTTTGATAATCAATTTGTATAATTTATGTGAGGAAGTAGCTCCAATATATCATGAACATTAGCTCATCCAAATCAAATAACTATTGTAGCTCCAAGGACTCATGGTAAAAGTAGTTACAACATTGTAATTGAGTCATATGATTTTTAAAGTTATTGTGATGGAGATGATGAGGTTCCTAAGAAACTAAAACCACCTAGAAAAACTTGTTAAGAAATTTTGGTTTTAGAATAAATCTACAAGCTAATAAATTGGTCATGTTGCAATCCTCCTCCCCTCTTGGAGATCCTTCTCTTTTGATTCCTAATACCACTCAATAGTATATTACATTTGATAAAGGATAATATAAATAGGTATATAATAGTGATATTTAATTAATAGTATCTACATCTCCTTAAATTTATCCATTTATTCCACATCTTATAGAAACTTCACCTTTGAAAAAACCTTCACTACCACATTCAAATACTCATATGACTAGTTTCAGCTAAATATAATTTCAATGGATGTAATCAATGTTGAATAAAATAAATAATGTGGTGGAGGAAAAAATTCCATATTTTTATGTAGTTTTCAATATCCTCAAGAATCCTCCTCATAAAAATTAAAATACCACATCAAGGCTAGTCTCAAACCCATTAGGGACTCATTTTATGGAGATTGTTGAGACAAATATTGATAAGAATGAGGAGGAAAGACTACAAGTGATTATAATATGAAAAGAGTATCGATTGGAAATAAAAATCAAGAAATTGATTTTCATTATCTATGGGAAAAAATAGAAAGGATGATCAAGAGATATGAGTAGGATGAACACACCCAAGAACAATTTAAAGATTAGGTTTGATAGTTGATTGGGTACTATTAACCATTTTGACCAC
Organism: Torreya grandis; assembly: GCA_037957365.1. Taxonomy (NCBI): domain Eukaryota; kingdom Viridiplantae; phylum Streptophyta; class Pinopsida; order Cupressales; family Taxaceae; genus Torreya; species Torreya grandis. Next base: position 1,653,508 of record JARHVA010002218.1, on the reverse strand, counting down.
AAGTAAAATTATGTCAACCCATTATAGTTTAAAACTTGATATAGGGGTCTTATAGGGTTTGAATTATCTTCCATGGTCCTATTGATGTCATTTGATGTGTCTTTAGCCTTGGTCATATTCATTTTTAGTCCTTAGTTAGTCTTATGTCATCTAGGGGTCATATTTAGGCCATTTAATAGAATTGTATTCCTTTTCAATGAATAAAAGTATATCAAAAGTTATACAATGTCAAACATGTGTTATTAAGTGTCATATAACTATTTGTAACTAAAAATTGTATAGGTGAAACATTGAAAAGAGAAGAAATACTTTCAAAAAAGTCATTTGAAAGTAAGTTGTATGGATTGTATGACTTACTGGCAAGTGTTTGTGCTTCATAAGTGTATTTTTGGATTCAAACATTTTTTTAAAAATCTTGAGAATTTTTTTAAGCTTCAATAATGAATAAAATCATCTTACATTTCCCATCACTCTCCTGAAAGGCATTTGGAAGTGAAATAGTTTTATGATGGTACAACGAACAGGAGAGGAATCAAGTTGAATGATTTTGGTGGATGAAATTACTCTCCTTGTATTTCAATTCCATGGAAATGGTATTCATATTAGTGACTCATTATTCATGAACAAATGTTAAGAAGATAGGGTGTTTGGAAAGAGGTTTCAAACCCCACCACCTTACAAAATGAAGAGGTTTCACTACAAATCTAGGTTCTTTGTTATAGGTTGGACATAAAATAACTATGATATGGGCTTGAGGTTTAATTTAGTCATATTTAATAAATTAATATTTATTATTCATATAAAAAAGATCCATCTTCCTTTTATATGTCATAATTTTGCCTTTTGAGGTGATGGACTCCAAAATGACTAATGAAGGTTTTCAGAACTCATGAGCAAGCAATGAGTTTCAAGGTGATGAGAAAGACACCATTTTTAGAAGGAACTCAACATGATGGTATGATTTATCCATGAAAAATATAGGTTGAAGTTTTGAAAGATTAAGAAGGTTTTTGGTTGAGATAGATTGATATAAAGGCTTGAATCATTCTTTGTAGGGTATCCATGTTTTAGAGGAGCTCATGGATCATTGAACATCTAAAGTCCAATATAGATACATTTACCTTCCATGATTTAGATCTATGATTGAAAATACTACACCTATATACCCCATGACATCCAATGGTCTATGTATAGACAAAGATAGTTATAGTTAAGCCAATTATAGAGGTTTAGGATAATATTTGAAAGTCCTTAGAGGGGTTTTAAACCTAATTGAGGTTTCTTCTTAGTCCAAGAGTATAGACATATCATTTTTATGATGGAGAGTTTAATAAATTCTCAATACAACACCCCCATTCAATTAAAAATTGAAATAGTTGCAAATAGGACACCTTGCCTTAATTTCATTGAAGAAGCTCTCTACCTTACATAGTTTCATGCCATGGCAGAGGTATTTGAGGATTGGGCTAGTCAAATCAATTCATCATTGTAGTATAGGCCTATAAAAAAACATGACCATGTAGTAATGAGTCATTTATTTGAAGGAATATGATGATTATATGATGTTTTAAATCATTATATGATTGATTCGAAAAATTTAGTATATACAATGCCCATTAGTCAAAATTAACTTTGAAACAATTTGTAAGTGGAGTTAATGAATTTATGAATAGTGAGACATGGTCTCAAGGTATGAGATAGGTATATACAATATTATAATTACCTTAAATTATATTAAAGAAATGAGATACAATACTTGAGCATAAATCACCACCTATAGGGGTCTTAGAGTTAATGGTCACCTACATCTACACTAATGTATACTAAAGAAGGATGGTGGAGTGTTTAACAAAGAGATAAAAAGAAGACTCAGGATAATATAATGAATCTCATGGATTATAATAATACCTTTGATTATGATGAGACGAACATGTCTTAGAGCATAATCATGCCTACAAGAACTTCAATACTCAAAATATCACCTATAACAATGTTCTAATGTTCTGAGGAGAGTTTGTTGGTGTAAGGTGTCATATAATGGAAAAGTGACTTACTCAATATAATTTGGAAGAAATAGAAGGTTCATAATAAGGTATAGTGAATTAAAATTTTGAAGAGTGTTAGGTAACTCTCACATGGAGTCTAAGACTAGAAGTTATAGTTCGTATACCCCTCAATCTAATACACCAATGTGTGCAAACATGAAAACCATAATACTAAGAGATGAATTGTAGTATGATTAGAAATTATATGAATATTTGAATATTTATTTAAATTTTATGAGTTTTTAAAGGAGTTGTCGATGCTACTATGATCATCTCTAAAGTTGCTATAAACACAGAATAATATTAAGAAGTCCACTGACCTAGTGTGCTCTCATAAGTATTATGTGGAATTATTCTTCTTAGGGAATTTAAAGAGTTATAATACTGAGTGACTATGATAATGTCACTTTAAATGTTACTATATCACACTCCACATAACATTTAGAGGTAGACAAGCATATATAAGTTAAATAAATGGTTTCAGACAGTACACATAGTCACCGTTAAAGATAAATTAAGGAGTTAAGGATACTCTAGAGATGATATAGCTTAGGTACTTGGTAGATAAGGTCCTTATGACCTATTATATCCCTAAATACCTTCAATTTGGAAGGAAACATAGGGGATATTCCCTTTATTTTGTCTCAGATAGAGGGAACTCCAAAATAGTTTAGACTATAGTCAAGTATGTGAAGGGTAAGAGGATGACATAAGGAGTCTTGGAACACTACAAGAAGGATGCAGGGAGTTATTTTTAGGATGAGACAATTTGGAAAAGGCCTCACAATATTAAGGTAACACTTAAAGGTGGTTATGGGCATCAAGAACATAGTCATGCATGTTAAACCTAAGACTAGGCCTAAATCCCTACAAGGGTATAAATCTACTTCCAAGACTATTTGATAATTTTAGTCCACTTGGTAGCCTTTAAGGGAAGGTATAAGGCTATTTAGAGCCACTGGTGTGTAGAATAATGACATAGGTTGGTCAAACATGACCTATTTAACCTAAAACCCATCTATAATGTACTATAAAGCTTGAGGGGATATTTTTGGATGCTCATACTTGTATGGACACATTGGATAGAGACCCAAAGAGTTGGGGAAATTTTAGGATGGTTTTTATCTATTTTTTAATGGAATTTTTTAGGAGGTTAGATGTTGGGATTTCATGAACAATCCTTAAGAGTCCAAACCTCCAAAATTCTTGGTTTTGACCCAAAGGAGAAGATGACAAATAAGATGCATCCAAATGGAATATATTTTCCTATAAAGTGATTGGAAATTATGGAGGACTCTCTCAAGATCCTTCTCATCAGATTGGTTTGTACCCTACTTGTATGGATAGGGTACAAAATATGATTTTTTGATATATTTTGATTATTTTATAGGTGAAGAGGAATTTTGAAGAATGAGGATCATTTGGGGAGGTTAATTAAGACATATTATAACTCTCCATGTCCATTTTTAACTTTAGATAACAACATAAACATATTTACTAATACATTCATCTCAGATAGTCTTTGTTAGATAATGGAAATAGAGAGTGACTACTAAGTGAGAAGATAGAAGTTCAATTAGGGGTCCTTTTAAGGTATAATATATGAAATTGGTTCCTATATAATTATCCTAACATGTATTCCATGGATTATATTAAGAAATTAAAGGCCATTTTGATGACAAATGTGAAGATAGATCTATAAGACTAGTGATGGTGACTACAAATGGTAAGTGTAAGTGTCATGAAGAAGACTAGTAGTTAGGAAATAATTTGATGACTAATAAATATTTATTCTAACCCCTTCTTGATATTTAACATGTGTTAACTCTACCTATTTTTGTTTCAATCACTCAATAGAGGCCTAATGATGAAGGTAGTTTTAATGAGGTAGTTGAAGGATCCCTATGCCAATTTTGGAGAGTTTTATGATGTTGATCTACACTTATACAATATGACCTTATATACCTCTGATATTTACCTCATTATCTTAAAATATAACTATTTTTCATACCTTGACATGTGTCATTGTGAACCTTAAGCTCCACTTTATTCTCTATCTTATCACATTCTATAAATGCAAGCCATTTTGGATCTTATATTCTAATTCCACACCTAGTATGGTGAAGCCTTATTAGTTTGATATTGTACTTATCATTTGAATAATAATTTCAATCTATTTTTAAGTTACCAAACATATTTTCTAAGTGTGTGAATTGATGTATGGTGAAGTCTAGTGATAAGCATTTATCCTTGACTTCTCTTTCTCCTTTCATGTTTGGTGAAAGTAGTTCTCACTCTAATAGGTCATATAGAGTGTATATAGTGTGTCTAAATAACTTAAAGTGTAAAATTAGCCTTAGTTCGTACAATGTGAACTCTAGTTCACTTACCTTGAATAGTTTCTTGGATATCACCTTCATATTTGAAATACTAATGTTAAAGTAATTCAAGATTTTAAGACTAGTGTTGTGAGTCATATATCTTAGTAAAATTATATGGTGATCTTGTGGAGATATTTATATTGTATCACCCCATTATATTATCATAATTTTATGTATACTTCTTCCCATTTTCATCTAAGGAATATACTAGTATAGGTGATAAGCACTTAAGGATCAATCTAGGGAGTTAGCCCTTAAACATTGAGGTCTACGTCTACTATAGGTAACCCATAGGCCTCTAAGTATTACAATGTTTTTCAAATATTATATTAGTCTTTGAAAACCTCCTATATGGTTTAATATTTCATGATATTAGTTATTTCATGCCCGATTAGACCATTTTCCTAGAGATAGCCTTTTTGAGGTGCATGTTGGTCTTGACAAAATCACATCTACATATGGTATTCTACTCATCATTTGGTGACTCCATTAAAGATAATATCTAGTTTTAGACCATTTTTTTTGTCATATCTTTGTGTTCATATTTAATTTTCCTTACTATGTTAGCTTTTAATAGTGGTGTCAATCCCATAAACCCACTCCAACATAAAATTCCTCTTAAATTTCAACATCCTTAGCCTAGCTTGACCTTGGAGGAATATGAGGACTTTAAAAGCCAATAAGATAAAGAGAGTGAAGAAAAAATTGAGGAGAACATGGATAGGTAGCATGAATTCCAAGCCTATAACACTAAAAATCCAATCCATCTCAATGCATATGATGACATACCCCTAATGCTACAAAGAGTGTTCCCATATTCAATGGTGAATTTCATGTCACCCCTAGTGATCATATTAGGGATAATTTAAAATTCTATAGTTTTCACAATGTCAGTAAGATCAATATTCCCATTAGACTCCTTTCTATGTTTCTTAGAGGGAAAGAACTTGATTGGTATATGACTTTAATTGGTGGATGTATCACAACTTGAGGTGATTTTGGAGAGCTATTTACATCAATATTTGAAAATAAGAGTGATCACACTTCACTCATTCACCAACTCAATGTAATTCAAAGAGCCCCCAAAGAGACAATGCATGATTTTAATGAGAGATTTTGAATGACTTGACATAGGCTACTCCTTCCATGATATCACCTATTAGATTTGTGTTTCCTATATATAAGGGATATTGGAACTGACATAGCCATCATGCTACAATCTATTGGTGGTTACACCTTACTTGAAGCATATGACCTTTAAATTATAGTTGAACATGGACTCATACAAGCTAGAAATTTTCTTCCAAAAGTATCCATGCCTATGCTACAAAATAATTTTGTTGTTTCTCTAAATGTTTCCTAAATTCCAAGTGTAAGTACCAAACCTAGAACTACCCCTAAAAAGGTAGAATATGCCATGGATAAAGATGCAAGGATCTAGTTATTATAAACACAAATTAGGCAACCAAATATGTAAAATTGTGTCCACCAAAACCCCTAATCCTATCCTCAAAAAATAAATAGGTTCCCCCTCAACAATATGGTTGATGTAGAGGTCAAGGATAACCTAACTTCAATAGGCTTGCCAATGCATATAATCTAACTTCCAAATCCAATATAATAGAAATTTTATCAGTATATATAAACTTGATTAAAGGAGAATAGTGGAAAAAAGGTCAGTTCATGGATGTAAGTTAAGGTGGGGAGAAAGCTTTGGTTTTTTAAGGAGTCACTCCTCAACTATTATAAAAATATGAAGTTCTCATGTAAGCAAATGAAGGATGATATCCTCAAGGATTGAGTTTCACTAACTTCCTAATAGAAGATACATTTATTTCCAAGCAATTTAATTTAATTATAGATAATACTAAAGTAAAGAGAAAGGCTTTGGGAGATTCCCATGGTGTTCTTACAAGTGCAAACAACCTTTCTATAAGGAAACAAAGTATGATTACTATCATGGTAGTCCTTATAACTTATACACATATTTCAAATCAGAATATTAAAAGGGTAAATTTAAGTGATTAAATACCCCATTATCAAAGCACCTCTTTGAATTCAAGGAATAAATAAAATGTAAGTGTTCCTTCTCTAAACATTTTTGACTCTTTGAAAAATTCCAAGGCATCTTTCTCCCTTTGGAATTTCCTTCACTTGCTTAGTCAAAAACATATCCTTCAAGAGCACCTATCCATAATTCATGTTATCCCTTAATCATCAAGCCATGGTCATGGTAATGTTGCACTCACTAATACTCCTAATAATATTATGAAATCCTTTTTAAAATATAAAAATCCTCCACCCTTATACCTCACTCTCATTATGGGAGACAAACTTATTCAAAATTGCATAATGAATAGTAGGGCTAATACCTCAATGATGCCTAAGGTTGTAGCTAAATTTTTTTTGTATAAAGTGTGAGACATATTATAAAGGGGGGGTAATTAAAATTTATGGGACACCAATAAAGTCAATAGTACTGGTTAAGAGTTTGAAATTTTTCCTTCATGATTGTCTTAGCTTTCCCATCCTTTAAGACATTGTGGTAGTTGATTTTCCTTCTCATTTTGTTATCTACCTCTCAAGGGATTTCACAATCAAGATATGAGGAAATCTCTTAGTTGATTGGTCCTTATTGGCCTTTAGGATAAATTATTGAACAAAGGTAACCATTATAACTCAACCACTATCTAAATTTCATAGTGAGCCCTATGTGGAAGTAAGCTCCAATTTGAAGTGTGTCATCAATGATCATGATAAGTGTGTTGTGGATAATGGGACATATTTTAAGATTAAGGTAATATATTTTATATTTATAGATGATTATGGTGTATAAACATATGAATATGATCCATACACTTATTTTGAGAAAACTGATCTTGGCACATACATCATCCCTGAGGGAACATATGAAAAATATAAAGTAAAAATTGAACATTATTTTTCACTAGATGCTGAAGGCAATTAACTTATTCATGTGTATGATGATGATAGTTTGAAAATAATGATATATAAATATGGTGAGAATAATAATGTATTTCTTCCTTCACTTGAGGAAGGAGTCCTTGAAGATGACAACCATGAGGAGGAAGATGACCTATGGCAATGGTTCAATTTCATAATTCAAGGTTTTGAGCAGTTGGGTAAGTCAACCTCTTATCCTAAAAAGGGTGAATCTAATATTAAGTTTGTTAATGAACCTAAAAATTAGGTTTTTGAGTGTATTATTGATCATGAAAGAGATAATCTTATCAAAAATGAGGTTGAGTGTCTAAATATTATCAAATAAGCTATTCTCACGAAAGGGTCAAATGAAACCAAAATAGAAGATGTTGTCATTGAGGAGTAGTAAACACCTCAACTTGAGGTTGAATCACTATCAGATGTGATTGAGTATAGAGATAAAAACATTTATGATCTCATAAATCAAGAACATCATATCCAAGAAGAATATAAAGTTGAAGCATCTTTAACAATTCCCAAGTTGTAGTTGGAAGAGTGAAAATTGAACATGATAGAAGTTCATCAAAGTAAAATATGAAAGAAGATTCTTGAAGGGAAATATGGAAAATAATTTAAAGTTCAAAGTGGAATACTTTTAGGAAAAATACTACCTAAGGATGGTAAGTCATTTGAACATCAAAATGAGCAAGAATTAGTTGACAAGCATATTCTACATGATTGATTGTTTTCATATAGTAGCAACGATACAAGAGGTACCATCTTTGACCCTAGTTGAAGCATAGTAAGTTATTATTCACCTCACATGAAGTCTTGTATATATTAGGGTAGGTGTGTTTTTTTGCTTCTGTCATGTGTGTATCCCATAAGTGTTCTTAAGAACGTGTTTGTTTGTTTAGGTGTTTTGTTTTATGTGTTGTTTTCTATTTTTTTGGTATGTGTTTCAAATTTATTTGAGTGTAAAATTTGTGCATATGTGACTCCATATCCCAATCGATAGGATTAAGCTATTGGTATTTGGTATAGTTGACTTACCACCCCTAGGAAATTTCCAATAATGTTGACCAATTTGACCACAAGTCAAATTAGGACAACCCCCTATAGTTGGAAAATTGATATAGGGGTAATCTATGGTGAAAATTATGTTCACTGGTCCTATTTATGTCATTTTATGTGTCTTAATCCTTGGTCCTATTCAATTTTAGTCCTTATTTATTTTGATGTTATATGAGAGTCATATTTGGGCCATTTAATAGACTTGTATGGTTTTCCAAAGAAGAAAAGTATGTCAAAAGTTCTCAACATCCAACATGTGTAAAGTGGTGTCATATAATTATTTTTAACTAGAAATTCTATAGGTGTAATGTTGAAAAGAGAATAAATTCTTTCAAAAATTCATTTTAAAGTAAGTTTTACAGACTATATGGCTTTTTGGTAGGTGTTTGTTATTAAAAAGTGTATTTGTGGATTCCAACATGTTTTCCAAAAGTTTGAGAAGTTTTGAAATATTCAATAATTAATAAAACCATCTTACCTTTCCCATCATTCTCTTAGAAGACATTTGGAAGTTAACTAATTTTATGATATTACAACCAGTATGAGAGGAATTTAGTTGAATTCTCTTATTCAATGAAATTAATCCCATTATAATTCAACTACATGGAAATGGTCTTCAAATTGGTGAATCAATCTTCATGAAAAAATTTTAAGAAGATAGGGTGCTTAGAAAGAGGTTTCAAACCCCACCACTTTACAAAATGATAAGGTTTTACTACAAATTTGGGTTCTTTTCTCTAAGTTGGATGTAAAATAAGTGTGATATGGGTTTGAGGTGTACTTTAGTGATATTTAATAAATTAGTATTTCATGTGTATAGATAAAATCTCTATCTTCCTTTCATATGTCATAATTCTACCTTTTTAGGTGATGGACTCCAAAATGACCAATGAGGATTTTTAGAGATAATGAGAAAGCAATGATTTTCAAGGTGATGAGAAAGATGGAATTGTTATAAATAACTCAACGTGATGGTCTAAGTCATCCATGAAAGAGATAGTTTGAAGTCTTGAAAGCTTAAGAATGTGTTTGGTTGAGAGATTTTTATATAAAGGCTTCAAGCATTATTTGTAGGGTATCCATTTTTTGGAGGAGCTCATAGCTCGTTGAACATATAAATTCCACTCTAGATACATTTTCCTTGCATGATTCACATCTATGATTGAAAATACTACACTTATATACCCATGACATCCAATGGTTTGAGTATGGATAAATATAGCTATAGTCAAGCCCAATTACAAAGGTTTTAGATAGTATTTAAAAGGCCTTGGAGTGGGTTTAAACCTAATTGAGGTTGATTATTGGTCCAAGAGTTTATAAAAATCATTGTTATGATGGAGAATTCAATAAATTATCAATATAAAACCCCCATTCAATGCAAAACTAAAAATTCTAAAAATGGGATACCTTACCTTAATTTCCCTGAAGTAACCCTCTACTTTATATAGTTTCATGCCATGGTTTAGGTATTTGAGGACTAGGATAGTCAAATCAATTAATAATTGTAGTCTAATCCTAGAGAGAAACATTACCATGAAATAATGATTCATTATATTGAAGGAATATGATGAATATATGATGTTTAAACTCATTTTATGATTGACTAGAAGCATTTAGTGTATACAATACCCATTAGTCAAAACCAACATTAAAAAAATTTACAAGTGGAGTTAGTGATTTGAAGAAGAATGAGACATGGTCTCAAGGCATGAGATAGGTATATACAATAGTATAATTATCTCATGTCAAATCAAAGGAATTATATATAGTAATTGATCATAAATCACCATCTATAGGGGTCTCAAATTTGATAGTCACCTACAACTATTCTAATGCATACTAAAGAAAGATGGAGTGTTTAACAAGGAGGTCAAAAGAAGACTCAATATATTATAGTTAATCTCATATATTATAATTATAACCTTGATGATGATGAGACACACATGTCTTAGAGCATATTCATGTCTATAGGAACTTCAATACTCAAAATATCACCTACAATAGTGTTATAGTGTTTTAAGGAAGTTTGTTGGTGTAAGGTGTCCTAAAATGGACAAGTGACCTAGTTAGTCTAATGTGGAAGACCTATAAGGTTCATAATAAGGTTTAGTGCATTAAAAGTGATAAGAGTGTTAAGTTACTCTCACATGGAGTCTAATATAGGAAGTTATAGTCTGTACACCCCTTAATCTAATATACTAACTTGTGAAAACATGGAAACCATGATACTAAGAGATGAATGGAAGTATGATTAGAAATTTTAGGAATATTTGAACATTTATTTTAGGTCAATGAGGTTTTAAATAAAATATTGAGGCTAATGTGATCATCTCTCAAGTGGCTACATACACAAAATATTATTAAGAAGTCCATTGACCTAGTGTGCTCTCACAAGTATTATGTGGAAATATTCTTCTTAGGGAAGTTTCAGATTTGTAAGATTGAGTGAATATGATAAGTTAGATTTTAATTTTTAATATATCACACTCCACATAAAATTTAGAGGTAGGCAAATAGAGTTAAAGTTGAGAAAATGGTTTTAGATAGCACACATAGTCACCGTTGAATGCTAGTTTAGAGAAATTGAGGAGTTGAGGATGCTAGAGAGATGATCTAACTTATGGATTTAGTAAAAAATTTAATTATGACCTATTATATCCCCCCATACCTTCAATTTTTTAGGATAAATATGTGAAATGCCCTCTATTTTTCTTAGATAAAGGGCACTCCTAGATAGTTTAGACTGTAGGCAATGAATGTGAAGGGTAAGAAGATGACATAAGGAGTATTAGAACACTAAAATAAGGATGTGTGGAGTTTTTTTTAGCATTAAATAATGTCTAAAATTCCTCACAATCCTAAAGAACCAGTTAGAGGTGGTTATGGGCATCAAGAACATAGTCAGACTTGTTAAGCTTAAGATTAGGCCTAAATCCCTATAGGGGTCTAAATGTACTTGCAAGACCATTTGATCATTACAATACACTTAATAGAATTTAGGGGGAGTTATAAGGCTATCGAGAGCCATTGGTTTGTATATAAATGACACATTATGGACAAACTTAACCTATTTCACCTTAGACCCATCTAAAATGCACTCTGAAGATCAAGGGGCTATCTTTGGATGCTCATACCTATACAAACACATTGAATGGAGACCAAAGGATTTGAGGACATTTTAAGAGGGTCATGTTATTTTTTTTTGTGTAATTTTTTGGGAAGTTGGATGTTAGTATTTCATGAAAAATCTTTAAGACTCTAAAACCTAAAAAAAAAACTCCTAAACCCTTGGTTTTGACCTAATGGAGAATATAACAAACAATATTCATCCATATGAGTTATTTTGGCCTTAAAAATTATCATAAATTGTGTAAGACTCTCTCTGGCTCCTTCCCATTAGATTGGTTTATACCTTACTTATACGGATAGGGTACAAAATAATATTTTTGATAGATTTTGATTATTTTATAGGTGTAGAGGAGTTTTAAATAATGAGGATAATTTGGGGAGAAAAAATGGGACATATTATAACTCTCCATGTCCATTTTTAAATTTATATAATAACATAAACATATATATTAAGCCATTCATCTCATGCAGTCTTTGGTAGATAATAGAAATGAAGAGTGACTACCAAATGAAAATTTCAATTAGGGACCCTTTTAAGGTCTAATTCATGAAATGGAAGGAAAATAGGTCCTATAAATGTGTCCTAATGCCTCTTCCATGGATTTTATTTAGAAACTAAAGGCCATCTTGATGGTAAATGTGAAGACAGATCTATAAGGCTAGTGATGGTGACTATAGATGGTGAGTACATGTGTCATGAAGAAGACTAGTAGTTAAGAAAGCATTTGATGAATATTTAAGATTTTTTATAACCCCTCATTGATATTTAACATGTTTTAACTCTCCATATTTTTGTTTCAAGTTCTCAAAATAGGCATAATGATGAAGGTAATTTCAAGAATTTAACTGAAGGATCCCTACACCAATTTTGGAGAGGTTTTTGATCCTGATGGATACTTGTAAAATATGAACTTATATACCTCTGATATTAACCTAATTATACTAAAAAATAAATGGTTTTCATTCCTTTAAATGTGTAATTGTGACCCTTGACCTCTAGTTTCTTCTCTCTTATCTCACATTCTATAAATGCAAGCCATTTTGGCTCTTGTATTATAATTCAACACCTAGTATGGTGAAGCCCTACTAGTTTGATATTGTAATTTGCCTTTGAATAATAATTTAAATATTATTTTGAGTTACCAATCATATTTTATAAGTGTTTTAAGTGATTTATGGTAAATTCTAGTGATAATCATCTTCCTTGCCTTCTCTTTATGCTTTCACATTTGGTGCAAGTAGTTCTCACTCTAATAGGTCATATGGAGTGTAGATTGTGTGTTTCACTACATAAAAGTTTAAAATTAGCCTTATTTTATATAATATAACCTATGGTTCACTTACCTTGAGTATTTTCATGCATATCACCTCCATATATGAAATATTAGTGTTAGAGAAAATCAAGATTATAAGACTAGTGTTGTGAGTCATGTCTCTTAGTGAAATTGTATGGTGATCTTATGGAGATATTTATAGTGTATAACACAATTATATTATAAGAATTTAATGTATAATTATATCCCTTTTCATCCAATAAATTAGTTAGTGTAGGTGATAAGAACTTAAAGGGGCAATCTAGGGAGGTATCCCTTAGACCTAGAGGTCTAATTCTACTATCGGTAACCCATAGGCCTAGAGGTATTCAAATGTTGCCCAAATATTAGAGTAGGATTTAAAAAACTAATATAAGGTGAAATATTTTTTGAAAATATTTAAATAAAATATTTTATTAATCGAGTTGAGGCACTAACAATTCCTCAGGTGGATGTTACTTCTCATGTTCTTGGGATTAGTAAGGATGCCATATATAACATAAACAGATAAAAAATATATGTAAAAACTATTTATGCTTGGGTGGAAGAGTTTATATTGGATTACATGAAATAAATCAAATAGGTCATGAATTTACATGGGGAAATTTATATGATATTATAAATATCAATCATCAAATAAAATCCCCTAACAATGAGTTGAAATTTTGGGAGAATGTGAAAGGTAATGTTTGATAGATGATCAAAATTGAATATAATTTTATGGTTAAAGATGTAAAATTTTACAAGGTTGAATATGATAGCTCCTAAAAATGGTTATAATTCATTCTTTAAAATACTTAAATTTTTAATTGGGCTATAGGTGAATTATGATATCAAGTTTAAGTTAAAAGATAAAAGTAAAAATAAATCTCTTCCAACCTAGGAAAAATGCATTATGATGTGTTGAAGGAGGATTAAGTGAATAAATTAATTATAGATGAGAAAAGTATCAATTTAAGATTCTGATAAAAAAATAGATGTTCAAATAAAATACTTTTAATGTTGGATCAATGACTCTACTTAGTGAGATGAATGTTTCACTTGAAGAAATGAATAACCAACTAACTGAGCTATTAGAAGTTCCAAATTACATGTTGAGAGTGTTCAAAAATATGTCTAACACAATGAAAACATGTGTTATTCCTTAATGGAAGCACAATAATATATGTTGAAGAAGTTTAAATAATTCAAAGTTTCCCAAGATAAGGAACATGTTAGAAGTTATACTGTTGTTGTGAGTTCTTCAACACCACCTACCACTCTAAAGAAGACATCCTAAGATGTTTTAGGTTTTTTATTTATTTTTTCCTTATTATATTTCTTGAAAGTTATATTTTTATTTTATATAAATCATAAATTATTAAAAATAGAATAAGACAAAAATAGGCATACCAAAGATCATATGTAATGTGATGGGTCAATACTTTCCCTCCTATCTTTATTAATATGAGAAATGGAAATTGTATAAAGGATGTTCAGTATCTATTGTAATTTTTATTATAATAAAATAAAAATAAACTTTTTATTCATTCTTAAATGAATAACACAAGGAAATTCTAGAAGGTTGTGTTTTTTTTTCTTTGTGGATGTGTATTTTTCTTATATTAATGGATATATCTTTATTCATGAAATACTTGTGTTAACTTAAAATAAGCATGCCATTTTTCAAAACAAAAATTATTGTCACCTATTAGATTAAATATATGTCTACTCATTCATGCATGACCCTTTGTCTCACTTCCTTTTATTTTCTTTTTGGTTAAAAGTAGTATAACCCAACACTACATTCAAATTGTAGATATCATAAATAGGATTAGTTTATATTTTCATATTTTCAATAAAGGGAACCTCACATATGAATATAGGGAATTATTTTATATCCTTCACTATTATGAAATTTCATATTTTTTAAAAGCATCGAATATTTCACTAGCAATGTAAAAATTGTGTCTCTGATTGGTAGGGATGGTATTAGGTCTTAGACCATTTTTACCTTGGGTGGGATCTCCCATGACATGGTTTGAATTCATTTATTATCCTATAACACCATTTTTATCCTATTTTAATTTATGGGTTCTTAACTATCTTGTGCTTGTGCACTAATACATTACATACCTTTATGTAATTACAATTTTCTGAACTATTTTTTATTTTTCTTCTTCAATATGCTTTAATATCAATAAGTTATAAAATTATAAGTGGAAAATTAGTTGGACCAGGAAACCATGAATGTGATGTGACTACATATCCATATGATAAAATTATAACCCTCATAATTCATGTGTAGTTTGAATGTATAATTTAGAGAATAGGCTTTTCCTTCTCTCCATAAGTGTGATATGTAGATATATTCATATTCATATAGGTCAAGTTTTGTAAGAGATGTAATGTAAGCCCTTGGGTAGAGATAAATAAATATAGAGTGTGCCTATATTTTTGAATGAATAAATAAATGGAAAATTTAATAGAACATAAACAATACTTATTTCATCTTATACATATATGATCTTCCCCAATGGAGATATTATTTGTAATTTTCATACAATATTTTTAGATATGGGCTTCTCATGGTTTGAATAAATATTTATTGGCATGTAAAATCCAATAAATGAAAATAAAATAAATAAATAAATGGATCCATAAAATGAAATGACATGGTCATAGGAAAAAGGGAAAAAAAAGAGAGGATAGAATTGGTATGCCCACCAATCTAACTTAAGTTAAGATCAACAAACTTTTGTGCATATCATAGAGGAAGAAACAAACACAAACAAAGAGAAGAGAGATAAAATAAGTTTATGAGCATAATAAACATGACAAATAAAAAATGTGGAAAAGAGGACCAAAATATTTCATTAATAAGAATAATGACCAATAAGTACTAATAATCCCTAATTCAATGTAATGACCCATACGCAAAAAATAGAGCCAAAGACATTGTAATAATAAGGATTGTACCAGAATTTAGTGTTTATATAGCACATCTAATTTGATGTGCATATGTTCATCAAATTAAAATGATACATTATTTAAGTGTGTAATTTGAAATACCAAAGGGAGAGGATGAGGAATATTATCTGTTAAACATCCATCCAAACATTTTTCCATTTCAAACATTTTAGTATACCTATCAAAAATATCCAATTTGCAAATAAGAAATGAATGCCATATATGCTTCTTGCACTAAATTTGACTTTTTAAATTAAACTTGAAATGAAATTGAAAATCTAAAAATAAAGAGCATAGGTATAAATAAGCACGCTCAATATCAAACTAAATTCTATTGTAATGTGAAAATATTGATTTTATTTTGATTGAAAGCCTTTATAACAAGTGCTAGACATAACTGCCACTTTTATAGGAATTTTGTAACCCTTCTACTTATTTATTATGGGAGTATATAATTTTTCATCTAAGGAAATCAACTTGAATTTGGTTATGGAAACACTAAAAAAAATTCTCATCCCTGACCTTCACCTAAACATACTTTAAATATGTTCTGATATATATAAAAGGGGAATTGACTAACCTAAGTATACAATCACTTAACTCAGAATAAGTATTGTTAGAACCATGTGTAATAATATTTTACATAGTTGACATCATTTTTAAAATTCCACAAAACACATGTATCTATTATAAAATATTACATGTAAATCTCCATGATAGGTTAGGTGTAGAAAACTAGTCATGCCCCAAGTGTAATGTTGCATAAATAAAATAAAATAATACATAGTTTGATGTCTAATATACTAATCTTGTAAATATCAATGTCATAAAAAAGGTGTCATCATGTATGGATAAATATATGTGATTCTTCCTTAATTGAGGATGATGGGATAGAGGGGGAAACAACATACCCCATAGTAGATATAATAGGAGAGATGTACCGATGTCTATGCAAAAAATAATTTAAGATAGATAACTACTCACTAAGGTTAAAATGTGGATACATAATCCAATGAGGATGATAGTGCATGACACAAAAACATTCCTTGATGTAAAAATACATCACCAAGTTAATAAAATATAAAAATATATTTATCATGTGGTAATAATAATCATGCATTTATGTATATGTAAGATAATATTAAATATATATAAATATACAATGTTATCACTTTAGGCATAAGTATGTGATAGGATATAATATATATATATATATATATATATATATATATATATATATATATATATATATATATATATATATATATATATATATATATATATGGTTCATGGAGAGTAGATATGGATATCCTTTAACAATAGGAAACTATAGGTATAGATGTGATTAGTGAAGCTAATAGTTGAGGTGGATGTAATTATGGTGAAAATGTCCTCATCTATGAAGGATATATAAAATGGATAACTTATAAGGACCATGTAGTTATAATTACCCTATTGTAAATGAATAAGTAATGAACACTAATGTGTAATATAAATTAATGTATGCATGAGGTATAAAAATCACAATGTGTCAAGATGTAAATGGTGTGTATGGCATAGGTTCCCATTAGTGTAATAATGCATGGCACATAAGCATTATGGCTCAAAAAGTGATATAAAATCAATGATTTTTTAGCATAGATAATGTGATGCATTCTCTTATGGGAAAAAATATATGTGTATATATGTATGATTATTTAATGTTCAATGTACTATCATATGAAAAAATAACACGTTCTCCCCAAGTGGCTGAAATATAGATGATAGAATCAATGGTGAGATTAAAAAATAATGTGTTAAAATAGAGGCTCTATATACATAAGATGTATAAATTAATCTCAAGGGGATATGGGAGATGTTTATTCTAATATCAAGGAAAAATATGTCTTATTTATATGTGACATGACTCTAATAATGTTAAGCATATAACTAAATCATAGCTAAGATGTTAATCATAATGATATGGTACAAATGAAATATGTGTGCGTGTGTGTTTGTGTGTGTGTGTGTGTGAGTGTGTGTGTGTGTGTGTGTGTGTGTGTGTGTGTGTGTGTGTGTGTGTGTGTGTGTGTGTGTGTGTGTGAGAGAGAGAGAGAGAGAGAGAGAGAGAGAGAGAGAGAGAGAGAGAGAGAGAGAGAGAGAGAGAGAGAGAGAGAGAGAGAGAGAGAGAGAGAGAGAGAGAGAGAGAGAGAGAGAGAGAGAGAGAGAGAGAGAGAGAGAGAGAACATCCATGTATTAATTACCTATATAACCTATGTATACACTCCAAATTTAAAATATAACAACCTATGTATGATCTAAGTAAAGTATATCTATATAGAAAATGATAAGCTATAAAGATGTCACTATGAATTTTTTCCTACATGAGTAGATCCTCATTACATATTGTATTCCCATTAACCATAAATAACCTATATATTTCATATCATAAATTAAATGAATACCATGATAAATATGTTTGTAAAACATGAATATATAAAAAAAATTCATAGGTAGATAAGCATGATATGTATCATATGACCAAGATAAAGGAGAACATTTTTTTGACTTTTTATATTTTGTGAATATTTGTGTGTTTTTATAATTTTATAGTGGAATAAAGCATGAATACATAAAATATGTCACAAAAATTATGTATCCATGAATCACTAAAAGTATGTGAGAATGAATAATGTATAAGGTATCTCATAGAATAATTTCATGGTCATTAATAGTTTCATGTGACACACTAAGTGTTAAATATAGTACATAGTAAGTAGGAATCCAAAATTATCAAATGAAATAGTCATAAAAGAGAGATGTCTACAAACATTATGATAATTCAAAATTAGTGAAGGTTACTATCTAGATATATCATATGTAGTAAAACTTTGAGTATGTAGTGATAATCTTAAGTAGCGAATGATAAGGTATAAAATGTCATAAACAAGTGTAGAAATTAAAATAAGCATGGGATGTAGCATTAAATAAATAAATAACATGAAATGTAAAAAAAATAAAATGTGACATATAAATGGAAATTCCAAAGTATTTATTTGATGAAACCCACATTATGTTACATGAATTCATAATCCTCATGTTGAGGGTCATATGGAAACCCCAAAAATGTGTTATCATACATTAGATTATCATTTTCATCATCGAAGTCTTGATTAAATTGGTATATTTAATTGTTATTAAATATAATTGATTGTGAAATATCGTTATGAGGTTAATTTTATTTGTTAATGGTACATTTTTCTTGGAAATTTTGGAAGTATAACTTAATATTTTATTGATTGATAAACCCTCAAATTTTGTTTCTTAAAGTAAAAAAATCAAAATTTTGAATGAACTATAAGAGTAAGGTATGAGAAGAATAATTTTTCACTTTAATACCTTGATTTATATGTTATCAAAGGTTCTTAAAGCATAAAAACATGATAAGGATGAGGATAGATATGAGATATTTCATGTGCACAAAACAATTGTCTTAAAATATAGGAATTTAGATGATAGAAATATAAGAAGCATTAATTATTCTATGTTATTAAGCAATTTAAGAACAACTGGTATTGCATAAATTGAAATGATGCATTCATAATAGTTTAGATAGAAATTATCCAAGACATTACACATGAGAACACACACACAAAACATAATAATAAATCATAGAGGTAACCATAACTAGATAATCTATATTGATCTCTTCTAAAAAGTGGAATGCCTTCTTACAAAAAAAGTATATATTGGAATTTCCAATCTATGAATATTCATTTTCTTCTCATACTTGGTGCCAAAATTGGATTATCTTCATATTCTAACCAATTATAAGTCATGAAGATAATAAAAAATAGACTATACGATAACAAAATGAGTGCATAATGCATGAATATTAGATAAATATCCTACATAAATTTACAATCCACTTTCTTTTGCCAACACTTTCCCATAATTAAAAGGTTGTCTCATCTTGAGATAGTGTTTCACTATCTTTCAAGAATTCACTATTTATAGGGAGATGAAGGAATGGTTTGACCAATAAGATTCATATTAATTACTCAAGGTGCCATTTTTGGTTTTCACTTCTTGAGCAATACGTTGCTACCCTTTTGGGTTTTAAACTAAGTAGAATACCAACCTAGCACCCTTTTTAAGTTTTTAATAGGATGACATAACTATGTGTTTGACCTTTGTGGGGTTTCAAGAAACCTAGCCTTGCTTATCTAAGTCTTCCCCAATACAAAATTTTATACAAAATTTTCAAAATTTATACTCTACATAGTACTTAACTTGAAGGTGGTGGCATGGATGTAGATGAAGGTTGACCAAAATAGTACTTGGACTATGAATATGTAACCTTACACCATGTTATGATCTTATAGAGCTCAAAATGTGGTTTATAGGTAGGTGTATTGACAATTTATCAATATGACCTAGTAAAACGAGTCCAATCTATTTTATATACATTCTAAGGTAGTATCAATTCTTGTATTAGACATAGTAGGGTGTGTAATGGAACATGGTAGTAGATGATCTACTTGAGGTATGCATCATAAATTATACTTAATGATGACTTGGTATTCACAACCTTTTTTTTGAATATATCCACTTAGCTACTTCATCTTATCTATGTGTATTTGAGCTTAGAGACTGATGAAGGAACCACACCATAGCTGGCTCTACTAATTTATAAGGTTGTCATGCACATCATCCCTAACATTCAATTATTATTAAAGTTCTCAATCATTATCCTCACCAATTTTAGTGTGAATTTCTATGGTTTGTTTGGTTATGGAAGCCTTCGCAAAGTCCACACTGAAACTAACTAATGTGGTATCCAATTATTGCTTCAAATCCAACAAGCTATGTATAACCTATTAAGATTAAAGTGTAGTGATGTTGAGTATTCCTTGGTATCCCTCTAGTATATCTACTAGTGTGGAAACCTCAACCATGAAATATTGGCCAAATGTTCCCACTATGTGTAGTTTGTGTGTTGCACACCAACTTTTTGTTAATTTAGAGATAAGTATCTTGAGTCTGTGCTAGTCAGACATTACTTGATCCCTGATTGCTTGAGTGACAAAATTAAGACAAGTATCCTAGATGAGATTTTCAACTTCATGATGTTAGCATTTTAACTCAATGTTCTCAACCTTAGATTTATTGATATCTTGTTCTAATGAGGTATTATTTTATGTGATGAACTCCTAGAATGATGTAACACCCTCCATTTACTTCTTCAATGGTAACCAAGAAACGTCTAATGTTGTTTCTTATTGAAGTGGTAATGTTACAAAAGTTTCTATGGTCATTAAATGATCAAGTCATATCATGGTTTCAAGTGAAAGTGAGAAGGTGGTGAGCTAAGCACCCATATTTGGGATGTCCCATAGCTATACTCCTCCCAAAGGCAAAGCTGATTTCTTATCACCTACTGTATATATAGGTTTAACCTCTTCTTTCACCATCTTCTTCAACCCACCTAGTTTTTGATGTTTAAGTACTTCTTATTTTTATGCATTAGCATCTTTTGAAATATATAGTTATATTTTAGCATCTTTATCCTTTTTTCTCTTGGCTTGTTCCATTGATTTATTGTTGAGTTCTTCATTAATATCTTTCATATTTTCCTATTCCTCCTCTTACTACTTATGCACATTCTCTTTTTAATTTTTTCCATTCTTCAAGCACAAAAAATTTGTCTTGTTTATCCTTGGCCTATGCCTATGCCTATGCCTCTAGACCAACCTTTGCATTGGTTACATGTGCTTGTTCATCTTGTTCTTGAGCCTACTATTTATGTAGGGCTTCATATTCATCTTCTTTATTCTTCTTCATAGATTAATTATCTTGATACTATGTGAGAGTGGTTTCCTCTAGATATTTCTTTGCCTATACATCTACATCTTGGGATTACTTATCTTCTTCTACCTTAGCCTTGGAAGTGAGCACAACCTATTTATTCATCTTCTCTTCATCCCTATTTTTTTGGTGTACCTCCTATACCTAATTTTCTATATTATTAGCCTCTTTTGACTTTTTTTCCTCCTTGATAGCCTTTTTTCATTTAGATTCTACATCATGGGAATTTTACTTGGCCTTAGAATCCTCAATTTTAAATGTGCTTACTCAACTTACTATTGTTGGGCCTTCTCCTTCTAGTGATTCTTTTCTTATGTTTAGACTCATCATTATACTATGAAAGCTATTTCCTCTCATGAATCCTCTTGTTGTTTAGATATTGGCTGATTTGGTATCATCTCATTGACCTCTAGGGCTTGTTTAGTGGGTGGAAAATCACTTAATTAGATAATAGAGCTAGACACAAATTCTTTATTTTACCTCGAAGTAACTAGCCTACATTTTGGTGGTGTTGAAGTAGAGGAAGGAAATGGATTCACTTCTTAAATAATAGATTCCCTACCAAATAGATGTTCTTTAAGAGTAGGAAAAACCCAAGCTTCTTATCAAGTTTCGGGTCTATACAGCATAATATTTTATAGACTTTTAGGTAATAGCATAAATATGTTGATGGCTATAAAAGTGGTGGAATGTTGTTTCTTTAAGATTTTTCCCATTCTTTTTATTTATTTATCCTCCTCAAAAACATTTTTGACAATAATGGATGTAGGGAATGGTTGTAATTACACCCAAGGACTTGGAGAGACCTTATTACACACTTAAACTATGCATACTACATTCTTGAATAAGAACTCATTTTCCTCCTCCTATCATAAAATTTACCTACCATATCTATAATCAACAACTGATAGACCTCTTACTCATCCATCCATATCTAAGGTAAGTCATAGGAGCTTGTGATATGGGGTACCTTGGGGTCATCCATCCAATTTGTTATATTACTTATCTTTCACAATAATGGAGGTGATGGTTGTTTTTATATGAAGAGCTTATTTTTTCCTTTCTATTGCTATGAGGTTATGTATTTTATTTGTGGCTATGTTAAAGGAATGACTACACCAGGTGGTATAGATTGAAGAGGTGTCACATGCATAGCTGCATATGGTTTTTGCTTGGAGACCTTGGCTTGTGCGATGGACATGGTAACAAAATATGCCAAGGGTCCAACTAGTGACCTAGGTAGTTCATGAATGTGAATGAAGATTACTATTGGAAGTAAAGTGATAATAACATATTATCCTAAGTACTACATAACATTCAACAACACTCATGGATGTGTAGCAATGAGATCCAAACACTCATCCCACTATGTCTTAAACTTTCCCTCATAAACTAGTGCACTATACTCAGGTGTCCATATCAAATTATTAAATTTTTGTGCTATCCAATTATTAGTATATAGGTATACCTCTCATTTCAAGGACTTCCATTGAGTGAAACATAGTAGGAAGATAAAAAACTACTATTAGAATGTTTGTTTGGAATTTAAGCAACACTTGTAGATATTTGTAAGTACCTCTTATACAAAATACTCATGCCAATTAAATTATTATTTATGGTGAATCATGTGATGTGCAATGTTGACCACTCCTTTTGGGATTTTCTTTGTAGACTTGGTGGTCTACCAAAATCAATGTGTGATGAACTCAACCAAGATAGGTCTACCAAAATCAATGTGTGATGAACTCAACCAAGATAGATACCAATTCATTTTGGATATCTTCATTTGGTGTCAGTGGTGTGGAAAGAGTGTGGGAATGCAAGAACAAATGGTTTCACAACATCTACTAGATCTCATCAGAATATTTTTTGTTCTACCACTCAAAGATAATCAAATGGCTCTAGATCATCATATTTTGCCTATCAAAGTGCAATAATGATTCCAATTACTTCCTTATAAGAATTTTTCAAGTTTATGATGAGATATAAATGATCCATGGTATTTGAAAATAAAAATTAGAAACATTTTAATTTATACATGGTATAAATTGGATCAACTCTAAAAATTAAGCTCATAAAATGGTTGTAAGAATGACATGCAGATTTGGCTCATAACCTTGTGCCTTTATATATTTTTCACCTATTGGTTTCCATATAAATGTCATGCTAAGTTTTCCCTTCAATATCAATGTGAATGGTGATGTGGTAAATCTTATATGATATGGAAATAAAGGTAGTTGGTCATTAACACACATTGAGATATGTCATTATATTATTTGTTGTCCATACTAGAGTATGGACTAATGATGTTAACTAGTCATCAATTTAGTGAAGAATAGATCAATCAAACCTTAGATCTGGTATTAATTGATTTGGTATGATGATTATATAGTTAATATCTTGGATGATGTGACTTGATCATATATTTCTCAAACTTAAGTGTTTTTTTTCACTTCTACTGATATCATCAATGGCGCACCTAAATTCTTCTATGCATGGGTGCCACACACTATATTTATTATCATGGTTCCACAATATAGTGAATATATCATATACAAACACACACAAAAAAATAGACAAGAAAATATATATAAATTGGAAATCCTAATCTACTCGTTGTTATTCAACACCCACTCATTTGGAAGAAAAAGATCAATTAATACTATTAGTAGTAGGGATTAAGCCTACAACCTTTTACCCACCATAATAGAATGATTTCCTATAAATTTATAAAAATAATGTTTCCTTTCTATGATATTTTGTGTATAATGTAGCTTTGTTTCTATTTGAATTATAATTTACTCTAAAAATCTTTAAAGCAACTATCATATAACAAAATTGGTTGATCTTTTTAAAATTTCTTATGTCATAAGTTCCTATCATGCCATGATTTTAGAATATAATTATGTAATTACTACATATAAAATGATCTACATTTATACTCATCCATCTAATTTAATTCAATAATCATATTTATGATAGACTCATGATCCCCTAGTCTTATAACCATTGTAATGCACAAACTGGGTACCAAGTATTCTATAGGCATTATTGTTTCAATCCCATAAACTAATTAAAATGGAATAAAACCTATATCCCTCTTATAGTGCATTCAATAAGCCTAAAAATCAAAGGAATGTGATCTTTTTGATCATCCCTCTTAAAATCATAAATATTTGTCAACATCTTGCCCAATATTTTATTATAAACCTTCACTTGTCAATTAGCTTACAGATGATACATAGTAATTTTATGATGGGAAATAATAAATTCTCTAGTAAGATATTTGGTAGTATTATTCAGTAAGTGTGTCCATCAATAACTAAATATTTTAATGGGTCATCTAAACTATGTGATAATATTCTCATAAAGGAACTTTGTTGCATCCTTTGCCCCACAACTAGGTATCACATCAGCTTCAACCCATTGGTAAAGTAATCATTCACAGTGATAATGTACCATGCTTTATTAAATTTACTTAGGAGATTGATAGGTCCTATGAAATTGATTCCCCACTATTCAAAAGGTTATTCAACTAATAAATGCTATAAGGGAATTTCATCCTTCTGATGTGGCTTGCCCATTTGTTGACATATGTCATAATGCTACACTACTCTATATACATCCTAAAAATATTTAGACACCATAATCCACTCTATAATAGTTTCTATGTAGTAGCTTCTCTAGAAAAATGACCTCTTGTTATTCTTTGGTATGATTCCTATAAGAGTTTTAGGCATTCATGTTCTATAACTACCTAGTGTAGTACTTCATTCTTATCCAAATGATACAAGATCCTATTTATAATAGTATATGGCAAGGTTTTGGTGACAAAATTCATCTTATATATTTCTTGGTAATGCATATGGAATACTCATTATAATAAATTATTAATTTACTAAAAATTCTTAGGTATCACAAAAACTCAAAATATATAAGAATCAAGAAAATATTCATATAGTTCTTCTAGATATTTCCCATTCATAAGGTGACTAAGATGATCTGACCCAACATTTTTTTTGCCTATCCTGACATTGATGCAAAATTGACATTTTTGAAAGAGCATCAACCATCTTAAAATTTGTCCTCTAAGCATAGGATTATTGAATAGGTAGCACAAATCTTGGTGATTTGTTAAAACTTCAAATGGTGTCTCAATAAGATAATGTCATAATTCTAGTAGTATAAAAACTATAGCTAGTGTTTCCCTTTTAGTTGTCACATAATTATTTTTTGCTTCAGACAACTTGTGACTTGAAAAGTGTATGGGGTGGTATAGTCCATCATCTCTTGGTTTCATTATCAAAACACCAAATACGATACTAGAATCATCAATGTGCACATGAAAGGGATTACTCCAATTTGGAAAGATGAGAATAAGCACATTTACCAATCTTTTCTTCAATTCTATAAAATTTGATTGACACTTGAAAGTATATACAAACTTAGTACCTTTACACATAAAATACTCCAATGGGGATGAAATGGATGCACATCCCTTGATGATCTTCTAATAGTAACCTATGTGTCCAAGAAAAGATTGCACTTCTATTGTGTTGAATGGTGTGGGCATACCAAGAATGACTACAATTTAGGCCTGGTCCACCAAAATTCCTTCACTACAGACAACATGATCTAGTAGGACACTAAAAGGTGTAAAAAATAAACACTTTTCAAATTTAGGGTAATGTTTAGAGCTCAAAAAAATTATAGCATGAGGTACAACTTGGACAAGTGTTCTTTAAACAAATAGAAGAATGCCTAATCATCTAGATACACTTCTAGGAAGTCATGAATTAAATCCTTAAAGGTAGTCACCACTACTCTAGAAAAAAACTATAGGTGCATTCATAAGGCCAAAAGGTATTACCTTGTATGAAAAGGATCCCCATTACATGGAAAAAGTCATTTTAGCTCTATCTTCTTCTATGATGGGTATTTGATGATATCTATTGAACCCATCTATGAAGGAGTAAACTTCATGACCTATGATAGATTAAAAAAATTCATCTATGAAGGGAATCAAAAATGGATCATTCATGCATGAGTCATTAAAAATTTTATATTCACCACATACTTTGATCTCCCTTATTTTCTTAGGCTATACTACCATGAGAATAACCTAATCTACCTTCTCTATAGGATAGATTATACCTGCTTCCTACATTCTATCCAGTTTAGCCTTCAATTTCAACTTCATGTTTGGATCCAACTTATACAATATTTTCTCTATGGGTCATGCACACTCCTTGAGCTTAATATGCATTTCACCTAGGGAAGGATCTACTCCTCTAACTTCTAAAAAAAATGGGAAACACATCTTGATAATCTTACAATAGTTGCATAGCATCTAAAACTTAAGATTCAGTCTAATAGTCACCAATATGTGCCAATTTAGGGATCTCTTCACTTTTGATGTTTTCCACATGATTTTTAATAGGTTGCTAAAGAATATTTTGTTTTTCCTCAATAACAGATTCTTACATCATTCTTTAACCTTCTTATTTTGGAATATGTATGTTGTGTAGCTTGTCTTCTTCAATAGGGCCTATGATTGGATATTTTAATGGTTCTACTAGCTAATCAAGTTCAAAAAAATCTATCAGATCAATATCATCATCAATATCTAAATCTTAAGTTCCCTCATTTTTCATCCTTTATTTGGTGGTATAGCTGAATAAGATATTGTTCTTCCATCTTGGAAGATTTATATCTTTTTAGTGATGTATTTAGATCATAGGAGACATTTTTATATGTAGTAGACTCCATCATAGTTCTTAAATACTTTATGAACCCATGGCACAAGAAATATTTAATTTTTATTAGTTCATTATTAACCAAAATATTCTCATCTTAAAATACAAAAGTTTATATAAATTTGATCTGAACCTACACCTAATGCTTTGTTTCCCTCCTACATTATTGATTCATATACCAAGATGATGGTAAGGTGGAATGTGTATAATTAAATATATTAACCCATTACTTAGGTGACATACATTCTATATTCCAAACCTCAACACATATGTGGATATGGATTTCAAGGCACTCACCTTATTAAAAGTAAGGCCAATTACTTCTGATTACCTATGGTAGTTGAAATATGATAATCATAATTTTTCATGCAACATCTTAATTTAACTAATAATCTCTATGAATTATCCACCATATCATTGTAACTCTCTTCAAATCATAATACAAGGCACTAACCCATTGACTAATTGTAGGCACATGAACTTGTAGGTGTGGAATTAATTGATTGATATCCTCAGTTGCATAGTATGAAGGAAGTTATCTTTCTATGGAAAAGACCATTCTTATAGGTCAAAACTCATGATCACCATGAGCCTAATTGATTAGATGTGGATTTGAGTCTTTTCTTATATATGAAGCTGTGTCCCAAGGCAAGGTACCTTCTCTAGTTAGCTCTATATAATCTTATATATGATCATCTACTTGATAGAGAAAATCAATTTCTAAATGAGTAAGATATTTAGAAGACATGTATGAACAATATTATATGACAAAATAAGGTGCCAATGGTTGATTAACTACTAATTTAAGCTTCCATTGTTCAAATGTCTTTAATTATTGAGTGAGTAAAGCATGCACCTAAGGTTTATTATGCTCATATAAGAAATTACACTCAGTTGTGTGTAGATCTTTTGAGTTCCCCTCAAAGTTTACCTTAATCCAACTAGTTTCTTGTGCAACATAAGGAGATTCTAGTTCAATTGAGATGATGTATGGTTTGTGAACTTTGTGTAAAGGGATGACTACAATCTTATCTCCCTAGTGCACCTCTAATTGATTTTGCATAATATTGATATTCATCTAACCATCATAGTCCCATTTTTTATCAATCAACGTAGTATAATTATTTACTAATATCTTCATATCAATGACTTCAAAATCACCTTGTAGGCTCAACTATGTGATTTTGATCTCAATGTCTTCTAACCATCCAATGGGTTAAACTCTTCCATAATTTGCTAAATGTAGAGTGACTAGGTTATAGCTAAGAATTGGTTGTCTAATTGCCTTCCATGTATACTTGGGGATGATGTTAACCATGCTATCAAAATCAAAGATAACATTTTGAATTTCATATCCTACCAATTCAATTTCAATTCACACATCTACATCCCATGGCTTCTTTATTTTTACATACCAAGCAAGTTTTTATATCTTTTTTTACCCTCATTATGCACACTCTAGTAAATTATGTAACAAGTTTGTAATATTATGAGAAATTTATTAATTGTAAAGTGTACTTAAGAGCTTTAGTAAATCTATCAATATAGTGATAACTCCATCTTGGTGCATAATGTACACAATCTAAACATACATTTGGGTATCTATTATTGAATCATATCTTTCATTAGTGACTTGGTGTTGAATATTCTTCAACATCTATGCAACTTCATATGTCAACCACTTTTTTATATCTAGGTCTAGGTATTTATTCTATTTTTCTTTTTGGATTCCCTAGTCTTGAGGCATCTTGAGAGGAGGAAATCCTCTCACTACTTGTTGGTGTCTTGTAATGGAATTTAGAAATGCATCCTTGTTAGGCTACTCATTCACCATGTTAAAATTCCTAAAAACCCTTTCATTTCTTTGGTTTTATAATACATGATAGTCTTTTGTCTCATACTAATCATATATCCTATAATATGTGCAATAAGAATGTCTTTGGGGATTTGAAGGGAAATTTCATTGCACTTGGTTATACTCACCACATAAGTAACATTGTAAAGGAGGGCATTGATAATTATTTCCTCTACAACCTTGATAACTTGTTATGGATCCTCCCATAGATCCTCCTCTATTTGCCTAATAAAATCCTCTATAACCTCCCTATTTCTATGTTGTATTCCAATTCTAATGTTGTTGGGTATTATATTCAATCCAAAATTATTGTTGCATAACTTATATATTACAATTAGTTTGATATTGCTACATCATTTTTGGATGCCAAGATATTGAGTATTGGTATTGTGATGATGGTGGTATCCAACTTATTCAAGAAGGGGTCTATCTAGCTAGACCTTAAGGAAGGTACTGAGGTGAACTAGGAATCCATTACAAACCTTCTTGGTTCACATAACCCTTATCAACCTTTGGTCATTGAATCATATACTTTGTCAAGCACACTTATTATATAATGATGAAAAATACATTCTTTGTAATATATTCTTTGAGATCATATAAAGCCATATAATTATTTTCATCATGATTATGAGATTTACAAAAATTACAATAGAAATTCTATGGGATTTTTACATACTATTGTAGGAAATGACACTATGTTGTGTGCCCTAATACTCTACAAATTTCACATAACTCTATCTTGATCTTAGGACAATCATTCCTATGATTTCCTTATTTCCCACACTCCATGTATCATATATTTAGCTTAGGTTTATCTGATCCATGATAATGTTCCATCCTATTCATAAAGGTTTGTAATGTATTTTCAATCTTAGAACCCATTATGGGAGCTTGCCCATAATATTTAATTTTATCCAGCCAAAGAGTAGCAGCTCTAGCATCTACCTTAGTAACATAGTGAGTCTGTACTATAAAAAGCCTGATCTTAGAGCATAGTCCCATGACAAACCATGAAGCTTTATCTTTATCTTCTAGGAAAAACTCCATCATATTTATAATATCTGAGAACCTATGATTATACTCATAGACTAATTCTCCTAAATTCTACCTAATTTATTTTAAGTCTTGAATAGTTTGACTTGTACATTTATATATTTTAAATTCTATGATAAACCACTCCTTAAACTATTGTAGAGTTGTCTGAGTAATATCTATGTGGTATATAAACTCAAGTGTTCTTCCATTCAGTATAGTAATTAATTCACACTTCTTTATAGCCTCATTAGTAATCCTTTAGCTTTCCATTTCATTTCACATGTTAGTAAGTATTTCTTAGGGTTCATAGACCCATTATATGTTACTAGGTTTATAAATGATCCTAAAGCACCCATATTATAAACTGGTATTGAGGGGATCTACTACACAACTATTATAATGGGATGTTAAATTCTATGTGATCTTGCCTTTGATCTAAGAAGATTTACCTATGTAATGAGAGAGTTATTCTATTATATGCACCCTAAATTGGTCAAGAAAACACACATATTATGTCTTTTCACTGTCCTCTCATATGAGACTCCAACTGGAGAATATGATTTTTTATTCACATTTAGCTAGGTCCTTTTTTTACTTGTATTGGTCTTAATACATTCCTTAGACATCTCTTTACTTATTCTCAATCATCTTTATATTTTTGTACTTAACCCTTTCAGGCCTAGGCATATCTTTTAAACCTAGACCCATCCCATTAGGTCCCACACCCCCTAAACAATAATACCCAAATAGAATACAATGCTAAAACCTAAGGTGTCCAATTTCTAGCACTATTATCTAAGTGTAATTTTGGTCCCAATGATAATTTTATTTTATAGGATGAGTCTTACCCCTTTTCTTTTCTTCAGTCCTAAGTTTCCTAATGTTGACCAAATACAAATAACTCTCCCAAATTTGAAATAATGAGTCTCCTATATGAAGGACTACACTAAGCATTTTATATCTAGAGCTTATTATTTTGGTACATTAGGCATAATAAAATCAATCAATAGTATAACTCAACTTCTCTGCATCACATATAGATTTTCATGCTTGATCAAGGAAGGACCTAGGTGAAATTCATTCTTACATCAATCATGTGCATTTATTATGGAAGTTCCCTAAGAGATAACTACATTGGATTTGAGACCATAGTTTCAGGGTTAATGTAGGAAAAAATCATAATAGTAAGGGTTCTTGATTATGCAATCATTCTTCACACAACCCAATTTTTTCCCTTATGCTTTGACTTTCTATGTTTTTTCTATCTATGTAGACTAATATAGGTATTGAAGATTAAAATAGATGTATAATGAGCTCTAGTAACTTTTAGGACCTAAAATTTGGTATTTAGGGTCACACCAAGTAGGTGAACAGGACCTACAAAGGTTTCAACTCTAAGACAATGGAGCCAAGAAAGGACTATAGCACTAGACACCAAGGTGTCTTATTTTAGATTCTCTTATCTGATTAGAAATTAGAGATTGGATATAAAATTTAGATACTATCTCAGTGCTAATCCTTAAATTTTAGATTTAGAATCATTAGTTTTAGTATAAAATCATCTAAGTTAGTGTTTCTTTGTCTTCTCCTTCCTATGTAAATTAAGCTCATCAAATTGGCATAAATCTATATTTTAAAACATAAAACCATAATTATCCTCACATTGTAGACCTTTATTAATTAGGAATTAAACACTTGATTTCCTAAAATAATAAAAAAAATTAGGTGAACCTGACTTTGAACAAACCCTAGATACACTTGGGTTTTTGCTTCATATTTTGTGAAAAAATTTAATTTCCAACTTTTTTTTTTTTGTATAATTTTTTTGTGCATGATTCTTATTTAAAAATTATTTTTATAATTTAAAATTATTGGATAATTTTAAAAAATTCTAAAATCGTAACTCAAAACTCTAGATTTCAAAAATAGGTCACCAAACACCAAGCCTTTCCTCATGAATTTTAAAAAACTATTTTGGAATTTATGGAAATTAATTACATTGTCAAAAATTATTTCAAAATTTAAAAATAATTAATTTATTGTACAAAAAAAATAATTTCCAATTTTTTAATTTTTAAATAAATTTTTATACATTTATCCTATTTCACGAAAAATTTTAGAATTTAAAATTATTGCATAATTTTCAAAAATTTTAAAACCCTAAATGAAATCCATAGACTTCTAAATTAAGGCCTAAAACCTCAAATTTCCCTCCCTTGCAATTTTTAGAAAAATAATTTCAATTTATTTCAAGGTGTTTGGGTTATCAAAACTAATTTTCAAAATTCAATGTTAGTAGTTGTTTGTGCATTTATTTGCTTCATATTACTTTTCAAAATTCTATTTAGTGATAATATTTCCACAAAGGCAATTCCTTCTTCTCATCCCTTAGATAAATTTCTCAAATTTTCTTACAATTATGACAATGATTGTACAAATTTGCAAAATTGCACATTAGCTAAAACTATAGAAAATGAATTCATTTATAGTGAAGATAATGACTATTATTATAATGAAGGATTTGATGATATACATAATGATGAGGATGATTAAAAAATATATAAATATTTCTATCTTAAACTCATCTCTTTTATCCCTTCTTCTAATGAAAATAATTTTGATAAATGGGAAAGATACTTCTCACCTCATTATCCTAGACACAATGCACCAAATGCACAAATTAGTCATGCACTTCCAAGTGAACCTATTATTTGTGATGATTTGATTCCATGTGAACCTAATATATCTATACCTTTGTTACTACTATGTTCAAAATGCAAAAATATAAATACAATAGAATCAAATTACCAAAGCATAGTTCAAAAGATGCATTATGTGTTCCTAAATCTACTCTCTCAAAAGAATGTTCAAATGATAACTCTTATACTTTTAATTATCATGTTACAAATGAATAAAATGCATAGAATCCATCCATGGATATCATATATACACATGATATTCCAAATTCTAATGATAAATTATTGCATATTAGAAAGAAATTAACTCTTTCTATTACACCTCTCCCTAGCAATGATGGAAGTGATGATGAATATGATAGTAAACATGTAAATGAATATGAGAATGAAAGTGAATATGAAAATGATACTTCAAATTATTATATTTCAAATAAACAAAATGTAGATTATGATAATGCATGGAATAAAGATGACTACTATACATATAGTGAAGAAGAAAATGCATCTCATGCTTCTAACCCTTCTCTCATTCCTCTCAAATCTAATGCATGTCAAAATGTTGATCCTAATTTTATTCATGATTCTATGTCAAATTATTCACATGTTAATACTAATAAAACATCTTTTACTAAAGTATAATGTGATTCACTAAAATATAAATATACCAATGAATCCCCCAAGCTACCCCTCATTATGGTAGAACCTAGTTCTCACCATTTACCTAAAGAGAATGGTAGCCCACATCCCTCTAGTAAGTTCCAAGCTACCATTACTCCCAAGGTTCATGTGAACACACCCCCTATTTATGATCCAATTGAAAAATGTATCTTTCTCATGGCTAAAATTAAGAATTAGATTCAAACATTAAAGGAACAACTTCAAGATACTAATGTACCATCATAGGAGATCATCTCTTTGATGCATGTAATTGGTGAACTACAAAATTAGGTACATCTCCTTACCTTGGAAAATAAAGCTTAAAAATCTTGGATGGATGCTAATGATCTACATGGTAACCCTATTCCAAAGACATTCATAAAAGCTACATTACCTAAGCATTTCTAGACACCATCATTACCTCACTTTGATGGAACTGGAGATCCTTTCACACACCTTTAGGCCTTTTGGAAGGCTTTGCCACCTCATGCAAGCCCTTTGATTCTACTCAAGTTGTTTTAGTAGAGATTAGTTGGGGAAGCATAGAATTGGTTCCTTCATCTACTCCTTATCATTTCGTTTCACACATATGATGACTTAGAGGAGGCATTTCTTATGAACTACATTATAAACATAGGCCCTCATGTTACATATGAGAAGCTTGACATCAAAATTTGTTAGAGCTAGTTAGTGAGTATATCTTAAGATTCAAGGCTCTTTTGTTAAGATTAATATACAAACCATAGATCTAGAGATTCAACATATCTTCATCAAGGGCCTTCACCAACCTCTCCTCAAACATCTACTATATCACATAGAGCCTTGCTTTGAATATTTGTGTCACACAGTCCTAGATTTAAAAAAGAAATCAAGATTAATTAAGGTATATTTGATTAATCAGATCACTCTAGACTTCACAATAACATCTTTAGATATAACTCCTACTACTTAGCATCTACCATGTCCTAGACAAGACAGGAGACCACAACTAGAAAAGCAACTAGTCAAGAACAAAGAGCAAGTTCTTAGAACAATGCCTATAGTATGCACTACTGAGAACTACTTAAAAACACCACTATAATTTGATTCAAAGTGAGATAGCCCATTAGTTATTTTATCACCACTACTTAATAGGAGGTTAATCACATTACCTTCTATTTATCTATGAGATCCACATCTCTTCCATAGATAGCCACATTAGTCCTTTTGTAATTATCATCATATCTAAGGACATAATGATGATAGCTATTTTGGACTTTGAGATTACATTTCTAGATGTGTTGATGATGGTATTATAGAATTCACATAGGGGGCACACATATCTCCAATATAGAACCCTAGATCTCATTCTTCCATGATTGAGTTATCCTAGGACATTCTTTTATAGGAATCATAAATCACTCATCATGAGCAAAATTTAGGTTTTAGGATAGAATCTCACCAGAGATCTCTCCTATTCCAACTATTCAAAAAGTTTGGAAACTAGTACAAAACAAGAAACACACATATAGTAGTGTATTTCATGGTATACATAGTGGAGTTCCATATACATATCTAATAGAGTCATAGGCACCACAATAAAGTACTATTCTAGAGATATTCATCACAACTGAGTTTTTAGGGTCCTATCTCATGTAGAAATCTACAATGATTAAGACTAGTTAAACCCACACTACAAAGTATTACTTTAGAGAGATATTCATTACAGTTGAGTTTTTAGGGTCCTATCTCACATAACAACCCATTATGATTAAGATTAAATGAGCCCTTAGCATAAGTTTCAGCTCCATCTCAACATATTGCACATTCATAAACATCACAATAGAGGCCATAGGGTATTTGGTTACAAATAGATGAGTCTTCTTCACAATAAGAAATATCAGCTATAGATCACATTCCTACACAACATGATCAGTATGGGAACTTATTCACCTAGATAATAGGGTTCATATATTGATATAACATAGTGTGATATAACATAAATTCATTTTAGCATCAGTTCATCACATTACTTAGCAGGGAATTGATGGATCCAAAGGTCTAGCTAACCTTTGTATTCTTGAGCCACTATCGAGAAGGTAATACACACATAATTATATCTTGCTTTCCCCTCTAACTAACAACTAACATTCTTGAATCCACATAACCATCCATAACCAGAACCAGACTATTCATTCTAGATATTACCAAATCAAACTTATCCAAATCCTACTTTACCAATCTCAACAACCAAATCAAATTCATCTAAATAAATTTTACCAAT
The DNA here is from genome assembly GCA_037957365.1 of Torreya grandis. Classification (NCBI taxonomy): domain Eukaryota; kingdom Viridiplantae; phylum Streptophyta; class Pinopsida; order Cupressales; family Taxaceae; genus Torreya; species Torreya grandis. The sequence continues at coordinate 1,617,559 of JARHVA010002218.1, read as the reverse complement.
TACAAAAAACAATAATTTTTTTCTTACATATAATCAAAAATAAAACCTAAACAACAAATCCAAATGTATCATGAATAATCAAATCACATCCCAAATGATATATTTTTAAACATACCAGAATAATCATGTCACATATCCCATTAACCATTTTCCAAGAATATGCAAATTCAACATCAACATCAAATCAACTATTTCAAAATCAAATTATTATAATACCAGTATATTCCATAATCCATAAACAAAAATACATATAAGTTCAAAATCAAACTAGCATCCATACATATAACCAAGTTTTCAAGTACATAGCATATAAAAATATAATCAATCATATATAGGGGTCATCCCCTCACTCTTGGTCTCACTCTCTCCTCCAATACTAGTCCCATAATCCTATCTAGCACTCAAGAAATTTACACCTCCTTGAGCTCCTAAATGCCTCCTTCATCAATTATCTCACTCCAAAAAATGACCATACACCTCATGCAAGTCAGCATGTCACCAATGAAGATCCATATAATCATCAACAATATTTGAACTCACTAATCCATAATTAGGAAGAGGCATCCTATGCCTATCTCATTCAGCCCTCAGCTCACCTCTCTTTAGATGCCTTAACATATATAGCTATAGCTATGACAACCTTGTCAAATAAATGAGAATAAACACCAATCGTAATGATCACTCTCTCTATCAAACCTACCCCCATAACATCATTATGAACATGCCATGTAAGCTTACATAGTGTAGATTTAATGATAGTCTCCTAGAACACATCATCCCCACCACTGACCTCAATAGGTGCCTCACCTTGTACACAACCCACCCCACCTACACATATAATAATTAAAACATAACATTAGATACATATTTATAAATGCAAACTAAATTACAAACATAAGTAGAATACAAACTCCAATCACTAATTACCTCCCATCATCTAGATCAGCTCGAGATCCTCATATACATGAACATCCAATCCATCTATAGGATATAATGGATCCCACTGATGCCTAGCCCACTATGTAGTATATCTATTAGTACATCTTATGTCATCTACACCAAGAATATCTATCACCACATCTCATGCATCCAAAAGTAAGGGTGCCAACTCAACCTCATTAGGTATCCCATGAGCCCCTACTCTCACTGGTACCTATGCACTCCTCAACCATACCCATGTTATAGGGGGAACATCCTATCAAACTCCAAACTACCTAGTCACGTACTCATAATAAAAGCACTCATAAACTCTAGACCAATGATCATGTAACCAATAACTCACTCTCATGTACTGCAACTGCTCTACATCCTCTAGCCATCCAAGAAATCCTCTATAGGGCCTCAATCTGATATCAGCCACCAATCTATCAAAAAACCTCCTATAATGATCTATCCTAGGAGATCAAATAGCCAAATCACTCATAAATGTCTATGGATATGACCAAATCACCCTTAACAATCTAATTAGATACATAATTACTATGTGCTCATAATCCCAATAATGCAACAAAGTGGTTTTACCCACACCACTATTGAATGACTCCTATGTGAATCTATGTAGGTCTCTATATAAATGGGAAAGCATAGTCTTGCCCCATGACAACATAGTAACATACATCTCAATGCTCCAAACCACTCTATGCATCCTATAAGTAATATATAATCCACTATAATCTAAAACAATAAAAGAATCTAATAATATATCAACCACTTTTGTAGGCACAAAACACTCAACTGCATAATAACTAACATTAATATATCACTATCACTACGTATCCAATGTACTCTCATGGGCACCCCTATACAGTATCTAGATGCAATATCAATGGAATCTACACCCATGTCATCCTTTAAATACACTCATCACCCACTAATCAGTAAATTTTGAATCTGATACATGTCCTCTAAGGTCATAGTAATCTCCCTTGAATGAAGCCAGAATATACACGTATCAACATTCTACTTCTCACATAGGGTAGTGATCAAATATCTATCCTGCTACACTATAATAAGATCGCATACAGGACCCACCATAGTCCTATCCATAACAATAAGCTCATTAGGTGATAAAGGCAATAACCTCAAAGTATCCATTACTTGGCCTCTATAGAACTCTCTCATCTATACCTCAACTTACATAAGAATAGAACACAACATGTATCAACCAACCAGTCTAAATAAAACTCTAAGATAAACAACAATAGATTAGAAGTCAATATTAAAATAAATAGTAACTACATTAGTTCACCATGCCAAAATATATTTTCAAACAATAGTACATCTAAACTAAGCTTCAACCCCCAAAAGCTAGCCTCCAGGACAACAATGATGGGTATAGAAAAATAACACTGGATAGAAATGCTAAATTCTAGACAACAACACCAGATCCTAGAAAACAACATGGGATGTAGGATAAGAGCATTGACCCTAGTCAAACTTTCCTAAAATGCTTAAAAACAACCCAAAATCATGAAAAATAGGTTCTCAAACAACGTAAAACATGCATTTATCTACTTACCAGGGTAATCTCTCCACCATCCTTAATCTAAGGTACCAACTACTCAAACTAGGTTATGAGAGGTGCTCATCTCCTCGGCATGTCTTCTACTTGAGAGATCTAACTCTCAAACTAGTCAATGCACAAATGAATCAAGATTCAATCAAATTTTCCTATATCAATTCACTTTTTCATTCAAAGTAAAATACTATTTTGCCTATAACTTGAGCTCCGTAGATTCATTTTACAAACTATTTTATTCCTTAGAATCATGATAATGACACCTTCAACATAAAGTAGGCCTTTCTCTCTTAATACATTATTTCCCTACCATGTCATACATAATTATCTACCTTTTTATAACTAGACATACAAATTAGTCCCTACCAATCTACACTTGTTCAACTTTCATACAATTTGGTCCTCACCATTCAACATTCATTCAAAGCATTCAAACAACCCAATCTATTCAATCAATCAAACATTCATTTCATTCAATCTATTAATATCTTATTTTCCTACCACATCATGAATATCTTTATATCTCTACTATGCTCAGATATAATCTTCGATCCTAACCAATCAAAGACACATTTCACTCCTAAGTAATCCCATTCTCAGTCTAAATCAAATCAATCAATATTTCAAAATCTATTCAATACATACCAACCATGTTCCTATATATTCTACCACTAATCATCACTGTTGGCTCAACCTCCTCTATCATAGATTTTTTCCCTCTCCACAAAAGTGGGGCATCATTCCCACTATTCCTATTCCTATACTTATCTAGCATACCTATGCACTCTCATAGATGGATACACCATGGTTCTCATACCTCGAGCAGTCAAATTATTATATTCGACTCAAATTAGTTGAAATATATAGTGGGTCAGACTATACGGGTCACTTAGCAGTACTCATCTTAAATTGGTCAAGATTATACAATCATTTAGATAATATGGGTCACTTAGCATTACTCAGCTCAAGATTATATAGTGATTAAAATTTTAGTGGGTCGCTCAACATTACTCAGGAAATTTAAAGGGATACACCTTCATTTTATAGATATATAGACTATTTAGATACTAGATTTGAGGGCATGTACATTAGCACATGTCTCACACATATAACTTCATACATTATCATATAGTTACAAACCAAATAGCAGATTATAGGCATAGTGTAGAGCACATTATTTTTTATCTCCATTTTTTAGGTTACACCCAAGCATTACTCAAGTTGTCACTAGGTTGGACTATATGGTCATGTATAGTTATTGGTCCATTGTATTACTTAGACTCGTACCCAAGAGTTTATAAAAGATAGAGGATAGACATTGGTTTTGAACCTCTAAGAATTTCTCAAATCTAGTTAATATTATTCAAATTTAGTACACATGACATCTATTATAGGGATCCATTCTTTCTCTAGGCATTATTTAAATTAAGTATAGGGGGAATCTATTACATGTCTTAATTATTTCTCTATGCAATATTTAGATTTAGTACTGGGGGCATCTGTTACAGGGATTCCTTCTTTCTCTAACCACTATTCAGATTCAGTACAGGGGCATCTACTATAGGGATTCCTTCTTTCTCTAGGCACTATCCAAATTCAATATAGGGGCATTTATTATAAGTATTCCTTATTTTTCCAATCATTATTTTAGTTACTCATCCACTTCCCATGCTAGGAAGTTAGACCCTTTTTAGTACACATATCTTCACACAAGTAAGTTCAAGTATGCATCTTCTTTTTTTATTTTACTCTAGTAATTCATTTAATTACATCACTAGAATAAAATGGGATAAATTTATACACCCTAAATTTTTAAAGAAAACACACATATTATGTATTTTCATAGTCCTTTCATATGAGACTCTAACTAGAGAATAAGAGTTTTTATTCACATTTAGATAGATCTTTTTTTTGTGACTTGTCTTGGTCTTACTACGTTCCTTAGACATCTTTTTGATTATTCCCAATCATCTATAGCTTTTAAAACATAAACCTTTCAGGCCTAAACACCCCTTTTAAACCTAGACCCATCCCCTTAGGTCCCACACCCCCTGGATAATAGCACCCAAATAGGACTATAGTGTTGAAACCTAGGGTGTCTAATTTATGATGTTGTCCAAGTGCAATTTTGGTCCCAACAGTCAGTTTCTTCCATAGGATGAGTCTTACCCATTTTCTTTGCTTCAGTCCTAAGTTTACCAATGTTGATCAAATGCAAAAAAATATCCCAAATTCAAAATAATGAGTCTCATATATAAAGGATTACACAAGGCCTTTTATATCCAACACTTAATATTTTGGCACATTAGACATAATAAAATCAATCAATAGTATAGCTCAACTTCTCTTCATAACACATAGATATGCATGCTTGATCAAGGAAGGGATTAGGATAAATTCATTCTTTCATCAATCATGTGTATTTATTATGCACGTTCCCTAAGGGAGAACTGCATTGGATCTGAGACCCTAGTTTGAGGGTTAATGTAGGCAACAATCAGAATAATAGGGGTTCTTGATTGTGTGATCATTATTCCGACAACCCAATTTTTACCCCTTATGATTTAATTTTTCTTTTATATTTCTATGTATGTAGACTAATATAGGTATTGAATATTGAAATAGACCTATAGTGAGCTCTAGTGACTTTTAGGATCTAAAATTTGGTACATAGGGTCACAATGAGCAGATGAATAGAACCCAAAAATATTTTAGCCTTAAGATAATAGTGTTGAAAAAATAATATAGAATTAGAAACTAGGGTGTCCTATTTTTGACACTACTATCCAATTAGAAAATAAATATTGGATCCAAAATTTAGACATTGCCTTAGTCCTACTCCTCAGATTCTAGATTTAGAGTCATCATTTCAATATAAAATCAGCTAAGTTAGTCTTTCTTAGTCATCTCCTTCTTATGTAAATTAAGATGATGAATTTGGCATAAATCTATATTTTACTACATAAAACTAGAATTATCCCCACATTTTAAACCTTTATTACTTAGGAATTACACACCTAATTTCCTATAATAATAAAACATCTGCACACTCTACATTTTTTTATTTCTTGTTTTTCTATGTTTGGTTTCAATGAACCCGATGGCCTTTAAAGCCTTATAAATTAAGGTTGTTTCAATTTTAATACCCCATCTATGTACTTATTCTAAATACATACATTCCCAATTATTGTCTGTCTATCCTTCTAGTTGTAAACTCTTACTATAATATAATAAATTGGGTTGTAGAGATGTGTACTCTTCTAGTGAATGATTCTTTCCCATGACTTCTCTTTCCATGCTTAAACCTGTGATTAATCTATGAAATTATCTTAATTTTTTATTAATAATTCATGTCCTTCTTTTGGTGATACACATTCTTGTAGTTAAGCACTACATCTATCATCTAACTAATCTACCTCTACACTATTCTCATCTTCATATTCAAACATCTCTTTTTCCTCTCGCTCTTCATCACTTATTTCTTTATACCATAATTTGTCTTCATATTTCATCTCATATTTATTCATCCTTCATCCTTCATATATTTATTCTCATTCATCACTTCGGCCTACTCATTCTTCATCTATTTTACTACTATTCCTAACTTTACTCATAACTACTTAGGTATTTTTTTGTTTACTTCATCTACTCTATTGTGACAACTCTAATTTTAAATTCATAATCTTATTTTGAATCTTTTTCCCTCATGTCTCTATTCCATATTCAGATCCAAGACTTATCTACTCATCTAATAATCATTCATTATCATGTTGTACACACCCCCATATGCACAAAATGATTAATCCATATTGGATGGAGTAGGCACCATGGTTTTATCCACAACCAATATCTTCACTAGGATAGGTAGCTACTAAAAAAATTTCCCTTTAATTCCTCTTATAAATAAGTCCTTTATAGATTCAAAATCTATATATCCTTGAACTATAAACTTAGTTATATATCTATCTACTATAGTAACAACCCAATGATATATTGCTCTTGTCTAGTAAGTTTCTAATATCTTTAACTGGTCTATATTTTCTTCAGTCAAGATTATAGTTATTTTTTTCCTTGGTTTAAAGTAATAATATTCTAACTATATAATGAGTTAGATAATAATTTAGGAAATTCACACTAGAAAAATTTCTAAACTTCTCCATAAACATGCTCTTGAATGGTAAGACCAATCCTTATTTATTCTTCTTTTGAAAAATTACATATCCTTTGGTCTAACCATATCTCAATATCTCTCTACCCTGGTAATCATCTTAGCATAATTTCCTCCAAAATGAGTTCTACACTCATCACACCATTGTTATTAGAGGTTCCTAAAGCATCAAAACTTGATAAGGATAAGGATAGCTATGAGATATTTCATGTTTGTAGAATAGTTGTCATAAAACATAGGAATTTTGATGATAAAAATATAAGAAGCATTAATTATTGTACATGATTGATTAGTTTAAAAAAAACCAATATTGCATAAACTAAAATAATGCATTCAAAATAGTTTAGATAGAAAGTAGCCAAGACATTACACATGAGAATGCACATAAGGAATATAATAATAAATCATATAGGTAACCATAACTAGATAATCTATATTGATATCTTATAAAAAGTGAAAACCCTTCTTCTTACAAAAAAAATTAAATATAGACATTTACAATCTATGATTGTTCATCTTTTTCGCATACTTGGTGCCAGAACTAGAGTCTCTTCATATTATAGCCTACTACAAGTCATGAAGATAAGATAAAATAGACTATACAATGACAAAATGGTGCATAATGCACAAATATTAGATAAATATTTCATGAAAATTTACAATTCACATTGTTCTACCAACATTATATCTTGGATTACCTTCATGAATAGGATGTATCTCAATATAATAGTTATATAACAATCCTTTTATTATGTCATATTTATTTCTGATAAATGTCTTAGGTTGATTTGAGATAGGTCTTGTTATATGTGTTTATTATTTTTAAACCTAATTATAGATGTGTTTATTATATGCACATGGTAATTATAAATATTTTAATACTTAGGAGGTCTGGTATTGACGTTGTGCCAAACTAACCCATCTTCTATAAGGTCATTAGCCATATAAGTGATAGAAATGAGTGATTTTCAAGTTATATGAAGTGATTTATATTTTATAGGTTTTATAATAATATCAATGAATATGTCTTGATTTTTAATATAAAGTGGTTGGTAAATCAAGGACATATTAAAATAAAATCTAAAAATGTAATCACACATAAACTATTTTTGGCATTGTTTAAGATGTTGAATTCAATCTCTCATTTTATTATAGGACAATTTTTAGTAATATTATTATCTATGAAAGCCTATTTTAAATATATAAATTAATTTAAGGACCCATTAGGTAAATAAAATAACCTATATAAATCCTCAACACTCAATTTAATAGGAACTAACTTAAGGAAGATTGCACCATGATGTTCATAGTATCTTTTAGAAAAAAACATGGTATGAAGGTGCACATGAGGATTATAATGACCAATAAAATAATTGGAACTTATTAAATAATAAATAATTAGGAATAGATATGTAAAGTAAATCCTTAAGAATAAAATTGGAATTCACCACATTATTCATCACCTTATTATTGAAACCTTTTTGATGAAGTAAAATATTATGCACTTATCTTTGTAATTTATATAAAATATGTATTATCAATAGTTTATTTCAAATGTTGAGTCATAATAAAAATATTGGTCATATTATAAAATAATGGACTCATTATAAATTATAGTAAATGTAGAAACATAAGTAAAAACCCTAGGGGTTTTTATTATTGATAATGTTTCCACCATTGGTCAAAGTTGCTTATGTGAATGTTTTCAAGAAGACTTAATTCATGGAGTGAAGATTAAAAAATGTCTCAAAAAAATAATACATACGTCATAAATCCAAAAAAAATCTTTGTAATAACTCACAAGTCCAAATTTTTATAGAGGTTTCTTTTATTCCTCTAATTAGTTGTTAGTTGTAAGCTAGTGAAGGCAATTTTCAAATGCTTAGTACATAAAGGTGAAGAAGAGTTGGTTAAAAAGGTATTAAGGGAATATTTTAGAAAATATTAAATAAATATTAAATTAAATTTTTTAAGGTTACATTGTATTAAATTTATGAGCAATCATTAAGAAGAATACGTGCTCTAAAACCCTTCTTAAACCCTAATGGCTCAGTTTTAAGAGATATAATTGAATTTTTGAGTTACTTGTTTAAATATAAAATTTGTATTAAATATTATGTGGAATAATTTAAATTATTAAACATTAATAGATAGAAATTTTTATAAAAAAAATTAATAAAGGCAAAGGTACATGTATTAGGGTTTTAAGCAAGCAAGAGAGATAGTCAGAAAAAGGCAAATTTTGAGAGGTTTAAGAGATTGGTTGAGCACACACAATGGTTGGAATAACAAGAATGGTTATTAAATGTAATTATTATAAATTAATTAGGTATTTATTCCTCATAAAACTCAATAAAATAACAAAACTTAGACCTACAAGCATTTAAAAATGAAACTATGCAACGTAGGAAACACCGAAAAATCCATATTTTGAATTTTATTAAATAAAATCTCATGAAATTTGACATGGAACTCAGTTTTTATATTATTAAATGTTTAAAATTGGTTTAATTTATTTAATATACATTATTATATGTAAAATTCTAAAATACAAGTCTATCTATGAAGGAAATTAGGGGTTTCTGAGTCCAAGAGAGCATAAAATAGCATTTTTTGGAGTTGTATATGGATTTTGGAAATGTAAATTTATTTTAAGGCATATTAAAACATGGATATTATTCAAAAATAATATTTATACTCCATACATTATTAAATAATTTAAATTAATCAAGTTCTAGGTTCTCACAATGTATTCAAAAAGTTTGTCAAAACCATAAAAGATGGGCATATCCAGAAGAACCAATATAAAGAGTTGTGATTGTAATAATAAAATGAATAATTAAAATATATATTTAATTAATAACTAAAAATAAAAATTATTGTTTATCTCTAACATTTTCACCCCCATTTTGGCTGAATTTAGAAAAGGTCAAGTCAACAACAAGAATCTTTAGTTAGCCCTATAAAAGTGGAGTTAAAAACATGCAAAAGTGGAGAAGTTGAGTTGAAGTATTGGTTAATATTTGAGGACATATTTTAATTAAATATATTCCTTATAAATTAAAAATTAAATATATCTCTTTATACACACCCCACCTCTGGGCTAAATTTATAAAAGTTAAGAAGTCAAACATGCATGCAAGTTACAAGTGAGATAACTAAAGCCAAACTCCAAGTTGCAAGTCAAGATAACTCAAGTAAAAATACAAGATAAATATAAAGGTAACTAACTTAAAACTTGAATATTCATTAAATATCAAATATCAATATGAGTTTAATATAAGTTGTATGTTCAAAAGGAGTTAATTGAAGATAGTCAAAAATCTCTTCAAGTTGAAGACTATTCAAACACATGAAAGAAACTTTGACCTTTTTAAAAATTATATTTAAATAACACTAAATTTTTTTCCATGAGAATAATATTTAAACTAAAAAATACTACGTTATAATTTTTTGGAGTTGAAGTTTAAATTTAAAATTGAAATTTGAGGTAAAGTTTAAGTTGAAGGAATGAACTAGGACTAGATCTCTAGTTTCGTGAGTTACTTGTCTCCTCTCTCTCTCTTCTTGTCTATATGTAAATTAATTTTTAAATTATTATGACTATATTCTGCTTTTGTATTATATAAAATATTGTAAAATTTTTACTACATCACCTTTTAAGAAATAAAGAGCTGAATTTTCTTTCATTCTTAAGCTTTCATGAAGTGTGTGCTTAATATTCAGTGATGCAACTTAGTGAATGATTGATTTTATATTTTTATATTTTAAATTTTCACTTTTATGAAGAAAATAATAACTTTTAATGGTCATAATAAGTTTCTAATTATACTATCTACCTAATTTGGAAGTGAATTCAACCATTGTTCATTTCTTCCAAGCTAGTGTAAGTGTGAGTTAAGCCCTCTATGTAAAATACTATTGTAAGATTCATTGTATGATACTGAAGTGAATGTGTGAAATTTATTTATATTATAAATTTTTTTAAGTACCTAAATAATTTAATTTCACATTGGTGCATCATTCAAAAAATCTAGTTTTTATTTCCATTTTTAGCTTAAGCATTACTCTTTTTACCCTTTTCCTAGTCAAGAAATCACTATTTTTGAGAGTTTAGAGAGAAGTGGGTGAGTTTACCAAAGGTAAAAATAATTTAATTTAAATATTATCTATAAAATAAGGTCACCCACACCTTGGAGAGTTTCCATTGTATCAACAGGAATGAGAATAAAACATAAGTTCTTACAGGATGCACTTCTCAATGCTAACAATTTCTGACATGCCCAGTGGGACACAAATATAAACTTAAAAGAAGACATTTCTAGTAGAAAGAGATACCATTTTCATGCCTAAATTAACTAAAATATTTTAAAGTTTAGGTATACCTTTTGAATTTTCTAAATTATTTGAGAATTCTAATACAATAAGAAGATTTTTGACAAGTCCATATCCTATAAGGCTATTTCAATCACCAAATAAGCCTATTGTACATAAAAATTCAAGTTTAAATATTATTATTAACATGGATGTCCCAAGTAAATATGTATTTATTCCTTTCAATGATGGAATCCATCTCAATTTGGCCTAATATGATTATATTCCATCCTCAACCCTCAAAATTCTGTTATATTTTATAGGTGAAAATCAAACTACACCCATATAACATGTCAAATATATATTCAATTTATGTTACTAACACCATGTTTCCCAAGGGAATGTTTCCATCCATTTAATTTATAAATATTTTAATTGAAATTAATTTCAATGGTATAGTAACCTTCCTTTAAACTTCATATCCTCTTGGGATGATTTAGATGAACTCGTTTGTAAACAATTTGAAGATAAATCAGACCATCTATCCCTTATTGAGTAGCTCACTACAACCAAGAGAGAAACACATAAATTTATGACTAATTTAAATATTATATTTCAAAATACATGGAACATAATACCTCCCATATAAAATCCATCTCCTGAATATTATTTTTTATTGTTTTTGAGAGCCTTAAATTTTGATATTTTAGTTATGATTCAGTCCATGGGTGGTAGGAGACTCTCAGATGCTTATGAGGTTACCATTAAAGAATAAAAATAGTATAATTAAATATGGTAAAATTTCACCTAGGCTTCTAATGCCATTTTTTATATAATTATATCCTATCTTACCTCCTGAAGCTCCATCAATATCCCAAATTCTAGCCCCTGAAAGTCAAGTTCTAGCTCCTCATAGTCAATCTAATGAGCTTGGTGAATTAAAAGGTATGATATAATATTTTTGTAATTAATTATTTAATCTAAAGAGGTAATAATATAAAGCTAATAAGCTATATCAAACAACTAATCAACCCACATAGTATCCATATAGAGAGCAATGACCTTCCTACCAAGTTTATAGAGATAATAGGCCTCTATATCAAGATCAAGGAACCATTATACCAGCCAAACTATATTATTAAATAATCCTAATGTTCCTTCCTCAACCAAGACCCTTTTAATTGTAAAAAATAATTTGATGTAAGATTCAAGTTGACATCTTTTTAATACTAATGATGTGCAAAATCAATATTTAATATCAAGAAGGCTAACATAATGAATCTATGATGAAACAAAGGAAAGTGAATCATGGACATGGATAACCAGATCCAAATTTGGTGAATTTCTAAGTTGATGATCATGTGGTAGTAGATCATATTGGTGAGCCTAGAAAATCAAAGAACTTTGCTACATCCATTACAAGAGCTAAGAGAATGGCTATAGATGAGCCTAAATAGGTAATCCATGCTAAAAATGTTCCTAATATGATTATTAAAAGTAATAATAATTAAATTATTTCCCTTATAGCTCAAAAAAAACATCATGTTGAAATAAGCAAACTTCACCAAGTGCCTTAAGCACAAGAGCATCCTATTTCTCCAAGGGTGCAAACAAAAGTTGGAGGCTCCTTCAAAAAATTAGATCATATGAATAAAGGTAACATTAGAGTGAATATTTTGGATTAATTATTAACCCTAGGACAAAATGATACATTTATACATGAGATTTTAGGCCTCAACTTGTCTACAAAACTAGTAGAGAAGGAAACTATGGTTCTAGCAAATTTAGATCAGTAAAAAAAGAAACAGAATATATATATATATATATATATATATATATATATAAAGGTGTAAAATTCACAAAATATTATAATAAACCAAGTAAGACACCTCCTTTATATCTTTCATTGATTATTGATGATATACTAGTTCATAATTGCATGGTTGACAATGAAGCAACTAACATAATTATGAAAAAACAAATTGTAGATAAGTTAGGCTTGGTGTATGAGCCAAACACTAAGGATTTTTTAAACTTTATGGATATCCAACCAATATATTTGGTATAATAAATTATATAAAATTAACACTTCGTACATGCCCAAATGTGACAATTTAACAAGATGTGGTCATGGTGGATCTTCCTCCATATTTTTGTATGTGCTTATCATATGAATTCACTTCAAACATAGGTGGGTATATTTTAAATAATTGAAAAAAAAATTATGTTCATAAAAATATATGGAACAAAACTAATAATTAATTTAAATCCTATTGATCATTTTCATCTAGAACCATACATGCCTACTATTGTTAATACTAATTGTGTCATCTCAGAGAAGTACAGAAAACTAGTAAAGCTGAATCAAACTCATCCCTTGATGGTGTAACTAATTTATTTATTTATGAATTATAAAATAATATTAATTATCATGATCCATAAAATATGATATAGGAATAAGGACATGTATTTTACTATCTGTATGAGGATGGTGCATAAATTCCAACTCTATATAAATAAGGTGAGTTAAATGATGGTTTATGGTACCTATATTTTTATGGATATAAAAATAAAAATATTAAAAAGTATAGTATGATGATAATTTCACCATAAAAAAAAATTGAACTCACTACTATAATATTTTATTTTATGCTCAAATAATGTGGTAGAATATGAGGCTTTAGTTTATGGTTTGGAATGGGCTAGAAAAGTAGGAGCTAACATCTTATAGACATTTGGACATAGTGAGATTGTGTTAAATAAAATAAGAGGATGAATTTGTGTAAAAATAAATTTATAAAATCATAAAATATAGGGTATGGTATCTTCTGGAATATTTTGATGCATTTGATATACATGCAGTACTTAGAGAGAGCAATAAGCATATAGATAGGTTGACTACAATTAGGGCACCAATGGACATTATATATGATGTAAAGAAGGATAAAAAGAAACCATTAATAAATATTTTGTTAATACCATATATTCTTGATAATAATTTGAATTTGAAAGTATTTTAAGATGATTATCAAGTTCATTTCATATAAGAAGAGGTTGACTTTTTTTCTATAAATCAACCAAAACTTTTGCAGTAGTATGGTAATAAAATAGTTTAGTTCAATTAAAAAAAGTTAAAAAATGGTCTTATCACACTTAAAATATTTTTAGTATGGATGATGAGGTAATAAAGGAAAAATATTCTTAGTCTAACAAAGAAGAACATTATCCAAGAATTAACATAGTCAATAGAAAAACTCTCAAACTTGGTAAATTATGCTATCAAGATCAAAAATATTACTTTGTTGATTTATGTAGAGAGATTTTTGGTGTGTTTTCATGGTATTAAAATGTTAGAAAAGGATTTAATCCTAGTTTGGCTCAATACACCATTGAATTATAAAAATATGCAAAATTGATAAGGCAAAGACAAAGGCCAATTAACCCAAAGATGGAACCTTTGATGAGAATATAACATCATAAGTTGATTGAATTGGATATCATATCTCCCATAAAGAATTCCACTTGGGTGAATAATCTTGTTCCAATGAGGAAAAATAATGGATAAATCATATTATGTGTATATTTATGTTACTTGAATAAAGACTCAATCAAGGACCATTATCCCTTAACTTTAATGGAACAAATACTATAGTTAGTGGCTAGTTCATAATTTTTTTCATTGATAGATGGTTATAGTGGATATAGCCAAATAATTGTGAAGGAATAGGTTAAATTAAAAAAATCCTTAACCTCAAGTGGGAACCTTTGCTTACAAAAAAATTCCATTCGGGTTGTCCAATATAGGAGCAACTTTACAAAGAGCCATGGATATGGAATTTCAAGATTTGAAGATCATATTTGTTCTTTTATATTTGGATGATGTTACAATTTTTTTTAAACATAAAAATGGTCACATGATTCATATTAGAGAGATAATTGAGATATGTAATAAATATGGGGTGTCATTGAACCCAAATAAGGTTATGTTTTCATTGTATGAAGGTAAAGTACTTGGTCATGTTGTTTCGAATCATGGTTTCAGTATTTATATAGATATAATAGATTTTATTCTTGAATTATTCCCTCCTAAACATAAAAAAGTATTACACAATTTCCTTGGCAAGATTAATTTTATAATAAGGTATATATCTGATTTTTCAAGTTTGTCAAGGCCTCTTATAGTTAGTCTCAAGAAAAATAAAAATTTTACTTGGACCAAGGAAGGTATAATTTTTTTGAAGAAATGAAGTAAGCCATTTATATTTCCCCCACACTCATTAATCCTATTTTTTCATAGGATTTTTATTGTATGCATGTTTTGATATTGATACAATTTAGGGAATATTGACATAACAAAATTCAAAAGGTTTAGATTAATCAAATCATTATTTAGCCAAAGCTTACAAGAGTATGAAATAAGGTACACATTTTTTGAGAAGCATGTGTTTTCCATAATAAGATATTATAAAAATTTTAGGCACCTATTATATAACAACAAGATCCATGTGATGGTTTCCCATCCTAGCATCAAAGAGTTTTCATTGAACAAGGACATAAGTGAAAAGAGATAAGGATAGATAACAAGGGTCATGAAATATGATGTGAAAATAAACGTAACCAAGCTGATCAGAGGCAAAGGGTTATGTGATAACTTGGCTCAAGACTTGTAGGAAAGCAAAGAGGTAGTTTTAGTATTAAATGATGAAGATATTATAGCCAATCATACACCTTCAAAAATTTGGTTTCAAAGTATGTTAAGGTAAATTAAAATTGGTATGTATCCTTAGAATTTAAGTGGTTTAAAGAGAAGATACTTTAGGCTACAATATATTTATTTTCTATGGGTTGATGGTGTATTATTCAAAAAAGATGTTAATGGCATGTTTCTGAGATGTATAGAGCCAAGTCAAGTTGAAATATTAATTTAAGAGTTTCATGATGTACAATGTGGAGGAAAATTTTAAATAAGTAAATCATCCCTAAAAATCATTATGGGTGGATACTATTGGCCAAAAATATTCAAATATTGTTATGCTTGGGTAAGGAAGGAAAAGAAGTGTACATAGTTTGTAGGAAAGGAAAAACTTTATGCCCTACCTCTTCAACCCACTTAATTAGATCATCCCTTTGTCCAATGGTTTTGGAATTCATTGGTATCATCTATACACCTTTTAGCTTAGGCTACAAGTGGATTCTTGTAGCAACAATTTACTTTAGTAGATGGGTAAAAGTAATGGATTTGAAAGAAGAAAATGAATCTATGGTCTTAGACTTATATTAAGGTTTGTTTAGAAGGTTTTTTATTCAATATTATATAATTTTAGATAGTTTTATGACATTTTTAGGGCTAAAATCAATCATTAGGCTGTCTAAAATGATGTGTATCTCAGTACTTTTTCAAATTATTATCCATAAGGTAATGACCTTGATGAGTTCACTAACAAAAAATTGTTAAATATCATTAGGAGAAACATTGGATATAAACAAAGGACTTTTTATTTGAAATTAAAATTAGCTTTATAGGCTAATAAGATCACCTTCAATAGGTCCATTGCCAATTCACCCTACAAGCTAGTGTATGAGATATAAGTTAGATTTCCAATCTCACTTGAGATCCCTTATTTGGAACTAATGAATTAGTTGGAATTAATGGAGAGTGATCCCATGGAGTGAGATATGATAAAATTATGGAATTATAATAACTCAAAAATCATTTAATTTTAGCTATAGAGATGCATCAAACATAGGTAAAGAACACATTTGATAGGAAAAAAAATATTCAAGGAGCTTCAAGGAAGGTGAATTAGTTATGAAATGGGATGAGGATATATTAAAACTAGGAAGACACATAAATTTTGACTCACTTTAGAGTGTTCCTTAAAAGCTATCAATATGCAAGCCTCACAATGCCTTTGTACTAGCCAAGATGGATAGTGGAGAGTTCCCAATCCTAGTAAATGGGATTCATCTTAAGCATTGTTATTGAAGATAGGTTATTATTTATATATATTAATTTTATATTTAATTTTCTTCAAATTTATTTTATGAACATGTTATGGAAGTTATTTTAGTTTTTAATTTCCTCTAAGTGCTAGTTTACACATTATTCAATTGATAGTTATTCTAGTTTTCAATTTAATAAGTGCTTATGCACAAGTGTTGTAATTATTTAAGGTAATTTTAAATTTAATATTTTTTGATATATAAATGAATACATAACCAAATGGACACAAACACACACACACACACACACACACACACACACACACACACACACACACAATTAATGATTGGTTAACAAGCAAGCAAACATCCTAGCAAAGTCACCAAGAATGTTGATAATTTTGCCACCATTTGTCAAAGTTGTTTATGTGCAGGTTTTCAAGAAGAATACATTCATGAATTTAATATTAAAATAGGTATATAAAACATCATAAAACATTAATAAATACAAAAATATTATCATGAACAATTCATAATTGTAAATTTTAACATAGGTTTCTTTTATTCCTCTAACTAGCTGCTAGTTACAAGTTAGTGAAGATAATTTTTAAATGCTAGGTATGTGAACATGAAAAAGAGTTGGTTAAAAAATTATTATGGGGATTTATATGAATATATTAAATAAATATTACATTCATTTTTTTAGGTTACATGGGCTTAAATTTTTTAATAATAATTAAAAATAGTAGGTGCTCTAAAACCCTTCTTAAATCTCAATGACTCAATTTTAAGAGATATAATTGAATTTTTAGGTTCCTTGAAGAAAAATAAAAGTCAATTAAAATATTATGTGGAATAAATTAAATTAATGCATGTTAATTACTCAAAAAATTTGGCCAAAAAATAAATAAAGACAAAGGTACATGTATCAGAGTTATAAGTAAGCAAGAGAGACATTTAAAAAAGATAAATTTTGAGAGGTTTAAGAGATTGGTTGAGCACATAAAATGGTTTAAATAATGAGAGGAGTTATTTTATTTAATAATTAAAAAATAATTATTTATTTAATACTAATAAAAATCAATAAATTTTCAAAACTCAGACCTATATGCATTCAAAAATGAAATTATATAAGTTAGGAAACACCAAAAAGTGCATATTTTGAGCTTTATTAAATGAAATATCATTAAATTTGACATATAAGTATTTTTTATGTAATTAAAGGTTTAAATTTGGTTCAATATCCATAATATAATCTATGAGAGATAAAATTACAAAATGCAAGTCTGTTCATGAAGGAAATCAAGGTTTATTAAATCCAAGAGAGCATAAACTGACATTTTTTGAGTTGTATATAGAGTTTGGAGCTAAAAATTTGTTCAAAGTAATATGATTTTTTTTTATTATTTTAAAATAATATTTATAATATTTTAACTATTAAATAATTCAAATTCATCAAGTAATAGGTTATCATTATGCATTCAAGAAGCTTACCAAAACCACAAAAGATGGGCATATCCATAAGAACCAATACGAAGAGTTGTGATTGTCATCATAAAAAGAATAATTAGAACATATATTTAATTAATAATTAAAAATAAACATGATTATATCTCTCTAACTTATAATCCCCCACTTTTTTCCAAATTTAGAAAAGGTCAAGTTAGCAACAAAAATCTTCAATTAGCCCTACAAAAGTGGAGTTCAAAACATGCAAAAGTGGAGAAGTTGAGTTCAATTCTTGGTTAAGATTTGAGGGAGTATTTTAATTTAAGACACTCCTTATAATTTTATAATTAAATCTCTCTCCTACTATGCCCCCATTTGTGCTAAATTTATAAAAGTCAAGAACTCAAACATACATGGAAGTTGCAAGTGAGATAACTGAAGTCAAACTCTAAGTTGCAAGTCAATATAGAGCAATTCAAACTTAAGGATGAAAATAAATGTAACTCAATTCAAAAATTTATATTTAGTTAATATAAAAATGATTTAACTAAATATCAAAAGGAGTTCAATACAAATTACAAGTTCAAAAGGAGTTAACTGCAGACACTCAAAAATCTCTTCAAGTTGAAGAATATTAAAACACATGCAATAACCTCTAACCATTTTAAAACTTATATTTTTTACCTAATAAAAAATTTACCATGATAATAATGTTTAAAATAAAAAGTAATATGTTCTAATTTTGTTTAGTTGAAGTTTGAAATTGAAATTTAAATTCGAGTTAATGTTTCAGTTGGAGGAGTGAACTAGGATTAGATCTGTAGTTATTGAGTTACTTATCTCATCTCTCTCTCTATTATTATATCTATGTACTTTAATTTTTGATATATTATGATTTTTTATTATATAAAATCTTCCAAAATTTTTAATACATCACCTTTGGAGAAATAAAGAGAAATTTTCCTCAATTTTTAAGCTTTCATGAAGTACATGCTTAATATTCATTGATGTAACTTACTGAATGACTGATTTTTATATGTTTATGTCTAAAATTTTAACATTTATGAAAAATTTAATAATTATTATTTGTCATACTAATTTTTTAATTCTGATGTCTACTTAATTTGGAAGTGAATTCAACCAGTGTTCTTTCCTTCCAAGCTAGTGTGAGTGTGAGTCAAGACCTCTGAGTGAAATACTAATGCAAGAGTCACTATATGAGAATGAAGTGAATGTGTGTAAGTTATTTATATTAAAATGTGTGTTAATTAACTAAATAATTTAATTTCACATTGGTTTATTAACCCAATTTTTTAGTTTTCATTTCCATTTTTAGCTTAATAATTACTCCTTTTACCCTTTTCCCAGTCAAGAAATCACTATCTAAGAGAGTTTAAAGAGAAGTTGGTGAATATATCAAATGGAAATATATATTAATATTTATATTCAACATAATTTCACCCACACCTTGGAGATTTTTATTGTATCAAAAAGAGTGAGAATAAAGCATAGGTTCTTGTAGGGTACACTTTTGAGTGATAACATTTACATAGGAAACATTTAATTTGTTTTTATCCATTTATATGAGTTAATCAATGAAATTAGGATTTGTATCAAAATATTATTATAAATATTACATAATTCATATAAATATTTCAACATTTTAATCTTTCACACGTTTTAATTTAGTAGCCAATAAGGACACATATGATCAAGAGAATGTAGTTTCCTCAAATTTGCTAATATAAACCATGATTAATTACAAGAAAATATAAACACAAAGGAAATGAAACCCAAAAGAATGGAAAATAACTAAAATCATAATATTATATTAATTTCTAAAAATAATAACTTAGAGGAAGAGATTATAAACTCTAGGTTGAATGTAATAATGTCA
This sequence comes from Torreya grandis, assembly GCA_037957365.1. Classification (NCBI taxonomy): domain Eukaryota; kingdom Viridiplantae; phylum Streptophyta; class Pinopsida; order Cupressales; family Taxaceae; genus Torreya; species Torreya grandis. The sequence continues at coordinate 1,597,270 of JARHVA010002218.1, read as the reverse complement.
AGTTCAAGAATATCATTTACTTTATTTTTCTTTTAGGTGTAATACCGTTAACAATAAGGTAAATTTATTTCACTAAGAAAATATATTATTTGACAATGTAAAAAAATATTTTAAAAACTATTCTTATATCTAAAATTATTTAACATTCCATTTTATAAATTTTAAAATAAGGAATGGAAAATATGGAATTAAAATGATTAAAACACACATATCCTAATGATTTCTAGTTTTCTAAATGTAGATCTAGACTATGCACATTTGTAACTTATTATGTGTAGAATTAGGACCTTATAATGTGTTTGGAGGTGTTAGTGACTATTTATTTTTTACTTTATGAAGGATTGATACTTAATGTGGTGGACCATTATTCATGTTTTGGATCACCATTTGTGTCCTACACTACTTTATATATTGTAAATTATTTTATGCCTATGTGCCATTGGATGTCTTACCTTATTATGACTCTATTTTGTTAAATTGGTGGAAATACATAGCTAAATTTAGATATATAATAATATATACCTAACATTATTATAAAAATATAATGGAATAAGTATTTGGGTCAAGTAACCATGAAGGTACTGTGAATATGTATATTGCATGCCAGAATTAGACCCCTCATGGTTCTTATGCAATATTAATGGAGAATTAAAATAAAAATATTTTTCTTATATAACTATGTGTGAGATGAAATTATATGAAAGTTTTCCTAAGCCAAGTTGGTACAAGATTCGATGCAAATTATTGAGTAGAGATAAATCAAATGTAGAGTGTGGCTAGACTTAAAAATGAATAAATAGATTTTAAACTTTAATGGTACCTAAATAATACTTATTATATGTGATAAATGGATATTTACCTAATATAAATATTAATTTTAATGGTAAAATATTATTTTTATAAATAATATTCTCATAGTTTGAATTAAATGTTAATGGCACATAAAACATGATAAAATAAAATGTTAAAATTTGACAAATGGATCCAAATATTAAAAGGGAAAGACTATGGGAAGAAGGACTGATAAAAATAAAGAGGAAAAAATTGGTAGGCCCACTTATATCACATGATATAATGATAGGATAGATAAAGGCTCATACTCATACTAAAAACATGATAGAATGATAAGAAAAGGAAAAGAGGACCACATGATTGTACAAAAAAGAATAATAAATACCCATATGAAAAAGATAGTGCCAAAAACATTGTAATAAGAAGGATTGTACCAAAATTTATATTCTATGTGTGTATATTAATATATACCATAATCATAGGAGATCCAAATTTTAAGTGAGAAGTATACAAACTTATGTGGAATAAGTACATAGATTGGTATATAATAAAAAAATTTCATAAAGATTCATTCATTGAATATCCAATCTTACATAATTAAAAATAGTTTACATATAATTAGACTTGAATAATTCCATTACATGTCATGAATTTAAATCCCAAAGAAACCATGACCTAATAAATTCTATACACATTACTATGTAACGTAACAAAATACCATAGAGTTCTTTTAAAATTACATATTTAATAAAATTATTCACAAAAAAGATTTGAATCTCATATATAATAATAAAATTACTAAAATTACATGGTAAATAATGAATTACCTTTTTAAATTAATGTTTAAAGTTAAGAATAATTAACAGGTGCGACATTATTAGGCATAAAATAAGTGAAAATATTAAACTTATAATGGGTATGGTTTGAAAATTGACCTTTCTAGAAGGTATGAGAATGGTTCTAAAATATTATATAATTTTTATAAGTGTTTTTGGAGTTTTGAATATGCTCATATATAGAATATAAATGCATCAAAATATCTAGAATTATTGTTTAGATTAGTGACATACATTAAATTTTAGAAGAGACCCTTTCAATGGATTGTATATAGTGTATTGTTTTATATTGTGCCAGGAGTCCCAATAATGTATTTTAATATATATATATATATATATATATATATATATATATATATATATATATAATTTCCATAATAATAATATCACTTTAGGAATTTATATAGTTTTTACTTATACATTATATAACTGGAAATGAATTTACATAAACCATAATTTTTATTATTTGTAGAATATTTTTAATTTTAATTCCATGGCTTTCAACACATAGCTTGCTAAGATATGTCATGTAGTAATATTGGGCTATCCAAGGCTCAATCTCACTTTTAAAATGATAGAATATGATTTCATTGATTAAGAAGATAAAATACATAGTACCAATTATGAATACTAGTAAATACAACTAAAAAATATTCAATAATTTTTAGTGTCCTTCTCCCTACTAAACATAATAACTTTCTTAATGTAGTGGTAAAATTAATATAAATACAAAGTTTATATATATGTAATTTGAAAAAATTTAAATTTAAATATTTATAATTATATATTTTTAAATATTTAGATATTATACACTTATACAAAATGTGTTACAATTTTTGTGCTCAATGTGTATATAGATATGATTGTATTTCCTAATTAAAGGTCGCATTTTTTTTATTGATATAAGTGGGTTGTTAATTACCTCACCCATTTCATTGGAATCGATAATTTCAAGTTTAAAATCAAGTGAAACTAAAATTAGTAGTCTAGGTTGAGTTTCTTAGCTTGCCTCTCCCCCTCTGGGGTTTTATTAACTAGATCATAAAACCCTTAGGGCATTTCATAAGACATGAAAAGGAAAAAAATTTAGGCCCATCCCCAAAAAATGTATATGTAGAAGTTGATCTATCATAAGATCTCAAAGAGTCTATTGACATTCATGTCAAGAATAATCAATTTAATTAACATGTGATTTACATCAATTTTTCAAATTCATCCTTTAGGTGCCAATCCTTGCATCATATGGTCTGGTAATGTCCCTTAAAGGTAAATTCTCATCTTAATCCTTAATAAAAAGGTGGACCTAAATACAAAACCCATAATGGAAATGTTGATAGTTGTATCACTATCATAATAAAATAATAACTCAGTAAGAGAGATTAGAAAACCTTAGTTTTTCGCTTATCACCTATGACTCCTAGTGCCTTAGATCTTATTGTAAAAGATTATATTTATGTGCCTAATAAGGCTTAAAATTTTATTATGCATGAACTATAATTATTGGATACTTTTGTTGATACTCTACCTTTATCTACACCTAATTGTCATAACCACTTCCTAGGGTGACCTCATTAGAAGATGAGCTTAATCTAATTACACTAGACCATAAATTGGTTTTCCAATGTTATTAAATATATTATACTTCACATGATGAGGAATACATGGCATACAAGTGGAAGGAATCCTAGCTTGGTGATTTTATGAAGCACAAACCTTATTTTAATTAGTTTGCCACTCTTGAATATCTCATAGAGTGAAATGACATGAACCTCAATGTTTCCCAATACTAGTCTATAACTATAATGTTTGATGTCTTACTGATCCAATACATAAGTGTGTGGTTAGGAATATTTGTTAGTTTTTTAGCAATAAAAAAGTTATTTGTATGCAAGAATTCAAGATCTCTAGCTTTCTCTTGTAGAATGCAACATAAATTATTTGGCCTGGGGCCCTTTATTAGAATACAATACATGACACTGGCCATGATGGTGTTATCAATCTTTTAGGTCTAGATATTTCTCAAAATATTATTTCTTGAGGATCTAGTCCCACTCATTATGTTTTTTAAATTCTTACTTTTATAATTACATTATTAGCTCGATCAATCTATATGCCTCTAATGATGTTGTGGAATAGACCCTAATTTAGATATGGTTGGAAGAATATCTTCCATATGATCATTGGATCATTTATTAGTATTTTAACATGGTCAAATATCCTAAATATAAGGATGGTCATCTTCCCATGCATTGGTGTTCTAGAAAATTGGATTCATGGTTTTAAATGCATAACAAACTCAGGGTGCTTGATTCAATCCACCATTAGAGGAAAGATTTAAAATATTAATAGTTTACTTGGTATAATTTTTGAAAGGGAGAGGATAGAGTTATTAAAAATTTAGGCCATTCTTTGTTCGATGAATAAGATCTATTATTTTTTCATCTTATTCATGATAGGCTAGTTTCTGTGCTCCATGACACCTTCTTGTCAAATCATCATCCTATCTACTTCAATATTAATTATTATACCTATAAATTGAGGACTAAGACAACCTATTTATATCTCAATACTACTCATATTATGCACAAGATAAATATTGGGCACATTATCAGAATTTGGAAATTCGTTCCTAGGCCAAATGGGGACTCTAGCTAGATATAGTGATGGACTAATGCTCTTGCTTGCACTATCACATTTATTCATGTTTATGGTAAGAAATCCAATATTATTCATCATATTATTCATAATTATACAAATCATGAATACCTTTGGGTTTCATAAGATATTCAATCTTCTATTTTCAATGTGCATTTACAAACCCAAGCACCCTTTTAGCATCACAAGTTTCATGTTGAGAAGTCATATAAATCCATACAGGATTAACTTCAAGATTAGATGCATTAGCTGAAAATTGGGAACAAGGTCACTAAGAATTTTTTTTATCTTATATGCTCTAGAAGAGATACTAAAATAATCGAATCTACCAAGGAAGGATATGATAGAATTACCAAATTCCTTGACATAATATGAGATTTTGTTAACCATTACCATGATGTTTTCTTGACCCATTACAATTCTCTTGAGCATGAATCTATCATTTCCTAGTTCCTTAAATGTATCCATTATAATATTTTAGATATTTAATGGATTTATTGTGATAGGACACTTACCCTTAATGATCTTAAAGAAGAAATTATGCAGATGACTACTAATAAAGCCTTAGGCATTGATGGTTTCCCTTCTGAGTTCTATCAAACTTTATGGGATACTATGGGTTTAGATATTTACAAGGTTTATTCTAAATCTATGTTTATGAATTATTTGGTAAATCTTATATATTAAGGTAACATCATGTTTTTTCCCAAGTTTAGGGATTTTGAGGTTATTACTAACTAGAGACCTAGTACTCTTCTTAATGTTTCTTATAATATAATTACTAAGGAATTGGATATCAGACTTAAGCATCTCCTTCCTTTAATTTTTAGATGTGAGAAAACGTGTTTTATCCAACATAGATACATCCTTGACATTGTCATTATTGTTTGGGGAGGCATGAAATGGGCTTAGGTATCTAGTCTCAAGGTCCTTTTTGTCAACATTGATTTTGAGAAGGCTTATGATCACATTAAGTGGCCTTTTATTTTAGTCATAATCAAAGCTCATATATTTGGTCTTAGGTTTTTTTAGGTGGTTAATATGATTTTCAAGATGTTGGGGCCTATAATACTATTAATTTATCTATGTCCTCTTAGTTTGAGCTACATAGATCTATCAGGTAAGGATGTCCTTTAGCTCCTTCACATTATATGTTAGCAATTGAAGGGTTTAACTATTTGATAGATAATATTGCATATATAATATTGGTGAAAATCATATCTCTCAATAATTATGATTTTCAACTAACAAATGGTCACTTTTTATGATGATTATTTTCTAACTCTCCAAAAAGAGGAAGAGTCAGTTAATAATGCTATGTAATTTTCATAGTGTTTGTATGGCCTCTGGGTCCTCCATTAAATAGAAGAAAATATAGTGTTATCAGTACTCTATCCTTCTCCCAAACCTCCTTGGATTGAGGGATATAAATGGAAATGGATTTTTATAGGTGTTTAGTTTAAGTTCCTTGTCATTCATTTTGATTTTTAGGCCTCTCCAACTGACTCATGGTCCTATGTGGTTGAAAGATTTGAGAATAAAATTTATTTTCAGATCACAAAACCCTTATCTTTGGTAGGTAAGTTTTAGATTTTCTCCAAGGTGTTGGTAGATATGAATCATTATTATTCTTCTAGTTGGGCTCCTTATAATGATACCTAAGGTAGGCTGGAAAAGTGTCTAAGATATTTCCTCTGGGCCAATTATGAAGGTCATAAAGGCTTTCATAAAATTTATGTGGATATTTATTTTTTGCCTAAAGAATTAGGTGGTTTGGGGATCATGGATATTAAGCTTAAAGGTCTTGATATCAAAATTAAATGGGTTATCTAAGTTTTGAAAGGTGATCAAGCTTTGAATATCTTAATTCACCACTGTATCTCTTAGGGGGTTCCTTATGGTAGATGTACATGGTAAGGATTTCAGTTACATACTCTTAACATAACCTTTGTTCTTATTAAAATTAATAGTAATTTTGTTACTTAGATAATTTGGATAGATTGGTATAAAATCAAACCCCATCTCATTTGGGTGGGGAAGGGTTTCAAGAATGGTATTTATCTTAATTCTAAGTCTCTTTGGTGGTCTTCGACACCAAATTTTCATAAAGTTTCCTTCACTTTGGTTGCTTGGATTAAAATATTAATTTTGTTCAAAATATTTGTGAAACATATTTGGGATCTTTTCTATAAAGTGAATCATTCTTGTATTCCTTGGCTTCCGGTTTAGAATCGATTTAACCTAAGTAATACATATGTTAAGTTTATTACATATATATAATACTCTACACCTAAAAAGTATCTTCATAGGATTATAGATAACTCCCTTACTCTCTAGTTTAAGGATTGAAATTGGCCTAAAAAAATGCCTTTTAACATCTATTATCCCTAACATATTCAAGATTACACTCTCAATCACTAATTGAACCTTCATTCAAGCCATGTGGTCTAGTTTAGAAGATTTACCACTATATGGGATAATCCAATTGAGCCTAAGAAGGATCATTTTATTTAGTGTATTATTTATTAAGGTTTTATAGTGGATGATTAACTTAAGCAATTTGGGGTGTCAAATCCTATTTTCCTAGCATGCCATCAACCTGAGATAATTAAGCATATTTTATAGTTTTGCTCATATGCCCAAACTATCTGGCATTGGATTCATGTCCATTTTTATACTTTTAGGATGGTTTTTTTAATTTGAATTATGTATTTCTTGGGGTAATTCACCTTGATTCATGAAAGACAATATATTTTTGAATATTTTTCAAGTTGATATTCTTCTTCAAATTTGGAAAGCTAGAAATTATGCTTGTTTTAATCATGAGGAAATGAAAAACATTTTGTTATTAATAATAAAGTTATTGTAATTTATAATTATATTATCCATATTAAAATTTATACTAATAAAATTAACCTAGAACTTTATCATCTCCAACATTTGTTTGATCACTAAGGGAATGCCCCTTGTGAACTTGGATATGAGCCTCCAAAGATTCCATGTCTCCAATCACATCCTTATGGGTGAATGTATGGTATGCATTAAAAATAAATAAAAAATGAGCCTATTTATTTTATTTTATCCCCCTGTTACTCATATCCTCGATGTGACTGGTCTCATGGATCTATTAGAGGAGGAGGTGATAGAAGGGAATGGGCCCTCCCCCATAGGAAAAGTATTTACGTCTAACTCTTGCTATCTTTATTTATTGAAACAATGAATAGAATAATAATATTTAGTATAATTATGGGTGGATTTACTTACCTATGTATGAATATTCCCTATTCAAGGGGGTTGGGGTGATAAGCTACATGATCCACCTCCTTCAATTCTCCATCCAACCATCATGTTCAATGTTGTAACATAAATGTTTTATTTGATTAATTATGTTATTATGTGAATATTTTTTTATTGTTACATGATTATGATAGTTTAATGTGTCTTTTTTTTTGTGGTCATTATTGACCCTTTGATGGACTTCTTTTTTCAAGGGTTTTTTACCTTGGTATGACTATGGGGTGTGACTTTTTCCACCCATATTTTTGTATGAATATAATTATACCATTATCTATTTATACAAATATAAGTACTATATTCAATAAAAATAAATAAATAGAAGAATTGTTACAAAAAATAAATCTTATAAATAAAACCAAAGTTTATAAAGTTACCACCAAGGCAACATTCAAATAATACCAAATCTTAAATAATGAAGTATGAAAGTTGATTTTTTTTATGGAAGTTTTCATATACAAGGTTTGGAACTTTAGTTATGTAGTAGAACCATAAATAAATAAATATATATATATATATATATATATATATATGGTTCGACTACGACTACATAACTAAAGATCCCAACCTTTTATGTATGAAAAATTAAAATAAAATAAGAAAATGAGATACAAGTCTACAATAAACCATTTTTCATAGGGAGAAGCATGTTATGAATTGTATAAAGCTAGGTTGGTGATGATATATGTCTCCATCTTCTTAAAGTGAGTAGTGATATACAAATTTCTCTTTCTTGTATGACTCAAAACAAATCCACCATCTATTTTAGTTATTTTTGACATGTGTTTTGAAATGTGCCAATGATCTAGGATCATATTACATATTTCCTCTCTTAAAAGGATATTTCAAGAAATCTCCCCAAGTTTTCTATCTACCTAGTATAGGTGCACTGATCTTTACTTAGTGGCTCATTGTGACCATTACAATTCAAGGGGCCTTTGTTGGTTTAACCTATCCAAAACTTCAAATATGAATTTTAATGTGGTTTAGGTACTTAAAAAATGTAAACCATGTTGGGATTTTTGTTTTGTTTCAAATGGGTTTTGATTTCATGTTGGCAATACCAAGGTTTACATTCATTCATTTAGAAGACCATTTGATTACAGGAAATAAAATAGGTAAATAAACAATCATTTATAATTTCACAATAAATTTAATTTATGTTTGGTTTCATTCAATTATTATATCTTATTTTAATTTCATTCCATCAATTTTAACATTCAACAGTGTGAAAATACTCAATGGATAAAATAACAACAATATAAATATTCATTCACATGCAGATCATTATCAAATTTCAAATCAACATTCAAGGTTTTGTATAATTTATGGTGTTTTAGATTATTTGGTAAAAATTCATTCCATTAATTAAATATTTTACATTGCATCATTGTAATGGAGCAATGTAAATCGATAATACAAATATTAATTCAAACATTCATCACTTTCAAACCCTAAATCTAAAAATTGATTAAAAAATAAAAAAAGAGGGGAAAAGAGAAATAAAAAACCTATATAAATGATGGAAAACTTGAATTCATGATCATGTGAACTAAATAAAATAGCTATTAGATCAATTAGTAGATACACAATCTAATTTGAAGCCAATTCAATCCTCTAGGAAAAGTAGATGAAGAAAATATAGAAATGACTACCATATACATTCACAAATGGAAGAAAATAATATGTAAATATTTATATTAATCATGAATTCATGATTTAATAATCAAATCTAATTTCTTACAATCAATGTCCAAAAAATTCACCAGCATAATGTTAGGGGAGGACTTGAGGGAGAGAAAATAAAAGAAAAAATGTAGAAATATAAAGCTTTATTGACCAAAACCTCTTTTGAGAGAGAAAATAACCAACCATTGGAGTGTAAAAATCACCCAATATATAGAAATTGGGGTTCTTCCCATGGAGGATTTTCCCTCAAAAAATTTTAGCTACTTCCTCTAATTCATCAACCACCCCTTCCATCTATATTATTCACCACTTTTATTATTCATAATCCTATAAAAAACCAAATAATGAATTAAAAATAACAATTAAAAGAAAAAAATAGTAAAAATGATACCAAAATGTGTATAAATTTATACATAGGAAAAATTAGACAAAATTGAATTTACTAAAGTGATCATAAAAGAGTCATGATTTTGGCACAATAAATGGATCAAAAAAGAAAAAATGAGGCAAAAGTTATGATACAAAAACCAAAAATTACCCAAAAATGGCCTATATAGACCAATTCAGGCATTTGAGTATCTTAGGATTTTAATTTTTTATTATTATTCACATTTTTAATTTTTTTTCCTCTTAGTTCTAATCAAGATTTGAAATCTTGAATACAGCTAAGGAGGTCCTTTGAAAATCCACTAGACCCAATTGGGTATCCAACTTCCAGATAACATTGGCACCTTGGTGGGAAAACAAAATTTAAAAAGATCAAAGGATTGAAGACTTAACCAAAGTTTCTCATAGCATTATGGACTATAGGCTTTTAGTAGAGATGTTGGGAACTTAAACTATTAATCAAGGTTGTGAGGGGTGAAAACCATGGTATACATTATGTTAAGGAAATAACCATGGAAAAACCTAAAAGGGTTTTAGCCTTTGGTAGTTAGGATATTGGGGGGAAGAATCCCTAATTAGAATAGGTAGGTTTTTTATGGGGATTCAAGGATTTAAATCCTAATGCCAATTTTAATTGGGGTTTTAGGGCATGAATTCCATATAAAGCATTAATATTATAGTCAAGGGGTCCTTAACCTAGTTGGGGATTTCCCTCAAGAAATGAAGGAAAACAAAAGGGGATGGCCCTTGACCTAGTCAAGGAACCATTCCCTGATTAATAAGGTGATCTTACCTTAGGGAAATGAACAACAAAAACCTAAAGGAAATCTTGACCAACCCATTTGGGATTTGAAATCCTAACTAATGTTAAAATTTACTAAAATTCCCACCTAAGATTTAATTGGTACTTTTAATTTGATTAATAAAGGAATGAGATGAGACCCCCTCCTAGACATAATCAAGGTTTGGAGACTCAATTAGGTCTAAGGAGTTATAAAGTTTTAAACTTAGAAGAAATTACCATGAAAAAGTTAGATTAGGTTAGGACAAGACCAAAATGATGAAGCAGTCCTAAATAAGGAAAATGCTAAGTTTTTTCATGAGACCAAGGGGGTTTTCAAGTACAAATCTAGGATCAAAGAGATGCCTAGGTGTAAAGTGCCAAATAGGAAACATGATTGAATGAACTTGGCTAATGATATGGCACTAGTTTTAGAGTTTAGAATGACATATAAATAGAAATGAGTCCTTGAAGTGATTATAGGGAGTTGAGAGATATAGAAGACAAGAATGCCATGTGAGTAGAAGTGAAACAAAAATTTGCTTTGGTGCTAGGTGTTGTTGTGAAAGTCTAGGTCAAATTTTACTACAACTAAAATCAAGCATGGGATAACTACCTTTGAGCTCAACATTTAAACAGTTGGCTATGATGGTGTCAATCCACATAAGGAATAAGCCTTATGCATTCACCTAAAGTATAACTGAGAATTAATTAGGGCCTACATTAGGATCATCATACCATGACATGAGGCTTTACTAGGGGGAATTAATCAATGCATAAAAAATTAACTATGGGGCACATCCATAGGCACATTCCTCTTTTAGGTTAAGCCTATGGTTATATAGGTGCTAAGTGGGTTGTGAGAATACTTTAGTTCAACTTACTCTTCATACTAAATAGATGCAAATTAAATAGGGGTTGGATTCACTGACATAGGCTTATATTCATATTCCATATTAAATTATGATGATGTAATAAAAATTATAGTGACTCTATTAGCATAGAGAAACTAGTAAAACACATGAACTTCAATCCACATAATTACTCAAAAGAGTGACATCACACAAACACTTGTATCCTGGTAATAATACTATATGACATGCAAACCAAACAACTTAAGTACGTTTTAAGGAAATAACATTTTTCATTATTTAAATTCCACAAATAAATTTTATATTTTAAATCATAATAATAATAATAATAATAATCCAGAGGATCACAGATGAGCTTGGGCACGCATACTCAGAGCTAGAGTGGCTTGCTAAGTCTTAATGGCCATTAGAGAAATGTTTTCAAAGTAAGATTTAGAATTTATTCTAATAGAGGTTAACCATAATTATCCAATTTTTCATCCTTTGGTTTGAGATCCTTATATAAGCCTTTTAGGAACATCTTTTTGAAGGTGAAACCTATATGCTATGTTCTGAGCTAGATTTTTGTCATCATAACCACTGGCTATATGACCCTATAATTCTTATGCTCCATTTTCCATCTATCTTTAGATATTCAATTATTCCTTGAGTATCCAATAAATGGCTGGATATTGGCCAACTAACACATGATTTATATTGCATCCTCCATCTGGATAACAAAAACCATTAAGCTAACCACTTTAAAAAATATCTAGACATGTTGAGGTGGATATCAAGTTAGTGTGAAAACTCCACTAAATGGGTTAGGGGTCCAACATTACCCCATACCAAAATCCTAGTCCACCCTCAGACTAAGTATTCAAACTCTTCAGAGAACAAAACTATGGTACTTTCTCCTAGAGTTATGTGCTAAAATCCTTAAAGACCATTATGGATAGCTTGATCTCTTTTGTGATGCTATCAATCTTGGTTGATGTAGCAATGAGTGAAAGTGTATCTTTTTTATCTATAATTTTATGTAAGGATTATACATTGGCTTGTATCTTTGCCACACTTCCATCTAATATCTCCCCTCGATCATATGCCTTAGTTTACAAAGTGCAAAAGAGTTATTCCAAATTTATTTCCTAGTTTTGGATCTGATTGTTCAATGTCTTAACATTGCTCATGATATAGGACCTTTATGTCTTGATGTAGATTAAACCATAGCCATCAGATGCTCATTCTCATCCTTCACTTACTTTAAACATGCATCTATCATTGAGGCTTGGTTGGAGAAGATAAATAAGATTATGTTTGTTACTTTCATGCCCTCCTTCAACTTTACAAAGAGATATTCCACTTCTTGGAACTTGTCAAATAACTCCTTATTTAGTGTGACACTAGGGTCTTCCTCTTCCTCTTATTATTTATCTAGATTGGGATATAGTATTTGGAGCATTTGATCCACCAACAAACAAATATTATTGACATCAAAAAGGTTTTAATTGTTGATGTCAACTAAAAGAGATAGCTCAACCACCTCCATGCACTCACAAAGATATTGTAATTTGAACCTATTAGCATGCACTTCCTCTTGGCTTCTTTGAGGAGATTATTCAATTTCCTCACCTTTATGTCATTTATGACATTTTGATATATTACTCCATGGCCATTTTTATTAGCACATTCCCAAATTGGACTAGGTTTATGGTGTATGGGTCAACAAGAAGGGATTTTTCCCTTCTTAAATATCTTATAGGCACAAAGTAGTAGCCTTTCACACATCAAATTAGGGCTCATCCATATAATGGTCAAGCACAAATGAGATCTACTTATGTATCCTTATCATGGTAGCTTGGGGGCATAGTTTTATATAAGTATAAATATTCATCCCTACTATTATTTTACACCACTTCCCTAATGTTAATCTCTTTATCATTATTTTTCATGATATCCTTCTCTATGTGAACTTTTTCTTCTTCACTGGTGTCACTGCTCGTTTTGTCATTCTCCTATAAGGAGTCACTTATTTAGTCCTTAGGGGTTACTTCATTAGAATTCTCCCCCTCATCCATTTCTTCATCCTTAGGATTTTTAATATTTACCTTAAGGGTTATACCTTTGGTTCCAAGGTCACCTTATTTCTTTTGGTGTTCCTTAGCTATCCTTATTTGTTGCTTTGAGGTGGTAGTATTGCATTCTTTTGGTCTAGACACCCCTTCACTACTTGATCATATTTTATAAGCTTATTTTGCTTATCTAGTAGGGTTACTTAGAAAATTTTGAACACATATACTATTGGTTCCATGCTTGAGGGTAGTTTTGGGGCCCTCTTCTCCAACTTGGCCGTTTAATATTCCCAATCAAATTTTTGCTTCTCTTTAAGTGCCAAAGCCCAATTTATGTCTTCCTTATTGACTCCCATCTTCCTCTAGATATATATTTTTAACTAAATAGATTTAGAGGCTATTAGAGATGCATCATCCTTAGATGTTGATGCTAGTTTCCTCAGTGGGATGTTTACCAATGTTGTTCTAGATGTAAAGTTTGTCATTTCCTTAGTTACTTTTAAAGTGGCAACCAAACCAATTTGTAAGGCCTCCTAAATATTTCCAACACAAATATCTTTTTCACCTTCCTCTATTTTTAGTATATAAGTTCCTTTCTTGTCTTATTTAGTCTCTTATTCTATTAGGGATGTTAGGGCTACTTATTTTTCAATATCTTGAAGGGTCTTGATAGGGAATGCCATAGGTCCCATAGTCATTTTTATGGATGTTTACTAGAATAACCACCCTCTTGCTTGAATGTCATGCACTTTTTTGAGGTAGGTAGCATGATTTTTTTTCAAAATCTATCATTAATTATATGCACTCAATGATATCCTTTACTTTTTAACCCCACTTCTTTAAGAGTGATTTTGCTTGAATTTTTAGCATATCCTTTGTTTTATCACTGGCTAGGAGGGAGCACTCATCATCCTTTCTAGGATCTCTACCCATCTTGTGTAACTTCATATCATAGTATAGGTTGAAAATTCTTCCATTGATTATTACCCTTTAGAGGGGATAGATCTCAGGCTTGTAGCTATCATCCTCATCATCTTTGGTTTCTTTGGTTTTAGGGTGCACAAATTGGTGACTCATCATCTATCTATTATAATCTATGGTCTTGGTATAGATATCAATATATTATGCATTTATGATTCTCTTCAACACTTCCATAAAGTATTTGGCTAAGAACATTTAAGGTAATTAGAGATAACTTGATATATTTTCATTTATGAGTGTTAGACACACCACACAAAAGTGTTTCATCATGGCAAAGGTCACCATTCCCATGAGTCACAAGGGGAGTTCTTATGGGATGTGCCACTCCTTTTGAAAGGCCTTCACATACCTATTAAACCACCCTTGCACTCTATTTTTTTACTTATGAAAGAATCTGGGGGAAAAAGAAGTTTTGGTACTTAATCACTGGGGACTCATGGTTTGAAGGAAAAACCGATAAGTGGTTATCATTGCCATATGACACACCTATATCCTCCATCACCATTAAGATAAACATGTATCCTCACCAGAAGGTCTCATGTGCTTGATGGAATTCTTATGAATTATTTATGGTCTCCTTTGAAATGAACTTGGTGATGTTGAACATTTCTTCTTGCACTATGTGGTGGGAAATCAAAAATAAGTTTTTACTTATATCTAACCATTAGCCACTAGGGAAAAAGTTTTTGCTTATCAATGCATTATTACCCTTATGCCTAAGTCTTATATGTATTTGATAGGGAATAAAATATTGACTTATAATAGCCCAAGAGATTCATGACCCTCTCTACATCTACATCATCCTCCATCCTCTCTCATATATCTTTTCCTATGCTAGATAGCCATGTGATTATACTTATGTGGATTGTATAAATTATCATGCACCATATGGAAAAAGAGAATTGATTACCATGCACCTACAAGAGAAGGAAATGTAAAAAGTCTCATATCTTACCAAAGCTTGGTAGCTCAAAAATTTGTGTTTTGATTATGGATTGTAACTTGTCTTTGATAGAGACATCAATAAATGTAGTGTTTTCCTTAGTATTCTTACATGTCTCTACCATATAGTCTTTGTTTAGCTCTTGTACATTGATGTATTCACTATGGTTATAGTCTTTCAAATTGCACATATGGGAAAAGGATACCCACTTTCCCCCACCATGACTTCTGGTGGGTACTCCATCTCTTAGTAAGTGAGATTTTCACTTTTGGTTGGATCAATCTCCATGATTCTAAATTCATCTACCAATTACACCTCTATTTTTATGGTGAATACTTCCCTTATTAATTTTGCTTTATTCGCATCCCTATGCACTTTTGGTGGTCTTATTCTTAGTCTTTTCTTCCCCATCTTGAACCTACTACTATTGAATCATGACAACCTAATCCTAAAAAATCCAAAAAATGTGTTTGGTTTGCTTTAAATTAATGAGAAATGTAATTGTGTGTTTGGTTATTGATCTTCCTACCCTATTAATGGTAGATTGGTTATTCTACTTTTTTTTTGTTTTCCTATTTATCCCTTAAATTCCCTCCATTTGCCTCCTCCTCTCCTTAAATAAAAATGAAATATCATGCTTTCTCTTTTTCTCTCTCTTAGGAAGGCTATGGGTAACTTTTTTCCTCTCGATTAGTGTTTTCTCTTTTGGTGGCTTCATCTTCTTGCTCTGCTCTAATATATTTAAAATGAAAATCAAACCTCCTACCTCTACCATCTCTAGTTTTATATGTTACTTTTATCTACAAAATTAATGGATGATATCATTTAGATCTTCAAAATATACTAAAACCCATGAAATCTACTAAAATATGCTATCATCTACTCATTAATGTATATCTTTGTTAATTTACTATCCTAACATTAACTTTTTCTAAAAATTTATTTAGGGAAGTGATAGGTAATTTAAAAGGTCACTTCTCACTAACTATTAGGTGGGTTATAGCTATAAAAAATGGTCACTTTATTTCTCTTTTTTCATCTTGGCATGACCTTCACCATCCTTCTGGTTACCTAGCTGTATCACTTCTCACACATATGATTCAACCTCCTAGTTTCCATCTCTCCTCTCATTTTGTGTTTCCTCTTAAGTGTACCTTATTTTATTGGTCAATTTATCCTTGATTTATTATATCTTAATTTAGCCTCCCCTACCCCATATAAATCCTTACATTGGTACTCTAATGCCTCACTGTCTCCTTGTGGTCTTGTACGCATGAACACCTTGTGCACTTTAGTTATCAATTTGTACTTATAAGTCAATTATCTTGAAAGACTTCACACACACCCAAAAACATAGGTGTATGGAAAAATGTGATTTAAAAAGTGACTGGACTCAACTCACATAATTGGATTTATGCAAGTACAAGTACCAAGAATGTTCACATCTAGGTCTAAAAGTGTTATGCTTAATCAAACAACACAAAAGAAACAAAGCGTAAGGAAAATATTTAGCTCTCACTAATTTTATTATTGTAAAGAGATAAAGTGAATAATTTTTGACTAGAAAGATAACATTAGATAGCATAAACACCTTCCTATTGATGATATTATTTTAATCTATTACTATTTAAATTCCTAGGGAGCATTTCACCAGTCAAGATGTGTAGCTTACAGGCACTATTTTCTAAGATGTTATGGATGACATAAGGTCCCATCCATTGATGTGTAATTTTATTGGGTTCCTTAGGTACTTAGAATCATATAATAGGACCAATACACCTTTTGTAAACACCTTGCCCTTGATGTGCTTATCATGTCATGTCTTTTGGTGGGCCTTCTGTATCTATTGGCTCCATCATTCTCAGGCATGTGTCTCATCTAGCCTCTCCAAAAATTCTAGGCCTATGATTAAAGACTCTTGGTTGTCTAATAGAATAATATATGTGATACAAAATGAGGGCATTAATAACTCCATAGGTAAAATGGCCTCTATGTTAAACACCATTTAGAATGGTGTAGCCTTATTCAAGCACTTATATATTATGCAATAGGCCCATAACACCACTCATACATGGTCTCCCAATCCTTGCAACCAACATCACATATGTTTTTCAAGCATGTCCCCAATATTATATCAAATGCTTTTATAGTTCCATTATCTTGGTGGTGGTATGGTGTAATTTTATGATGTGCCACCATAAACTTAGATAGTAGGATTTGAATTGTTTCATTGATAATATGAGTACCATGGCCACTAGTCAAACTAAGTGGGTACCCATACCTACTAATAATGCTTTCCCAAATGAATCTTGCTACTATGGTAGTTGTATAGTCTTTGGTTGGTGCCACTTTGACCCACTTCATGAAGTAATCTATAACAGCTAGAATGTACCTTAAACCTATTCTCCTCATGGTGGGAGTAATAGGCCCAACAAAATAAATGGCCCATTTTTCAAATGGTGCCTAGGAGAGGATGGGGAGGAGGGGGATCTCATCTTGGGGGATTGGATTTATAGTGTGTTGGTAGATGTCACACTTTTTGGCATAGTATTTTACATCATGAAACATAGTTTAGCACCACAAACTTGATTGTAACACTTTTCATGTTGTGGCATCTCTAGCATAAAGGTCTATAATAATCCCCTCATGCACCTCTTGTAGTATTGAGTCCCATTCATGATATAGGGTACATCTATGCATGATCTCATTATGTCTCAATTTGTATATTTTCCTACCAATGAGTTGAAAAGGGGTGGCATGAATCATGAGTTGCTTCTTATATTTAGTTGTCATGTCCTGAGGCATAGATATAGAGATCATAAATTTGGTAATTTTTATTAAGTATTTTGAGATTAATTAGATCCTATAAAGTTGTGTTTTAGGCATATCATTTTCAATTTGCACTACCGCATCTCGAGAGTGGATGTAGGAAAAATGGTCTAGACCTAAGTTTTGCTTTCCAAGCTTAACTATAATGAAAATTTAGAATTCTTAAAACACATAGATAAATGTACCCATGTAAAATGGGATTATTTACTAGATACTTAAGCACCTCATGATTATTAGAGAAGACAAATATGATTGCTAGTAAGTAATGTCTAAAATTTTCTAGGGCACAAACCATGGCAAGCACCTTGTGCTTAGTCATGGTATAATTTTTTATACATTGGTTAGTTTCCTACTTGTGAAAGAAATAAGATGATCCATTTTCCCTTCATCTAATTCTATGAGAATGGCATTGATTTTAGTACCTAAGGCATCGATGTAGACATGTAAGGGAGTCACTCAGTGAATAAATTATAGTATCAATACACTTTCTGGCTTTAGCTTAAGGGTCTCAAAATCATATTCCTATGTTGTGCCCCAATATAATGAGACATATTTCTACACGAGTTCCTATAGTGACACAAAAATCCTAGCATAATTCTTGATTAACTTCTTGTAATACCGATAATGTCCAAGAAAGGCACAAATATCTTTCTCTCTTGATGGTGTTTGAAGCTGAAGGATGATTACAATCTTAGTGGTATCAATAATAAGACCATCCTTGTAGATGATGTGCCCAACTAATGCACCAAATGACATAGTGAAAATAAACTTATTAAAATTCAAAGGGATTTGTAATTGACAACACCTTTCAAACATTAGGCAAAAGTTATCAAAGTGATCTTTTACCAATCTATATACTATCTAATCTCCTAAATATACTTGGAGGAAATGGTGAATGATGTTTTTGAATATGGTGATTACCGCCTAGGAGAAATGGCTAGTGTATTCTTCAACCCAAAGTGCATTAACTTATACATGAAATATCTCCACTCAATCATAAATGTGGTTTTTGGCTTGTCCTCATAATAGATCTAAACTTGATGATATCCTAAAAATCCATTAGTAAATGTGTATAATTTTTAACCTACGATGCCATTAATTACTTCATCAATAAATAGAGTTGGGAAGGGGTCAGTCATGTAGATTGAGTTCAGCATTCTATAGTCATCACAAATTTGAATGTGCCCATCCTTTTTGATGTGATGAACATGGGGATAACCCATTAAAACTCTTTTACTAGGTAGATAAATCTTGTGGCTATCATGCCATTTATCTTAATCTTGACCTTGGTGTGAATATTTGGGTTCATTCTATAGTGTGTTTCTTGATGGGTCTTATGATGTCAACTAGTTTTATTCTCATCTTCATGAGGGATGGGTGGATGAATTTCATATATTTATAGTTTCCAAGTAATAGGTCTTGGAATTATTTTAGGAAATTAACAATACACACCAGTTCTATGTCAGACCAATAGGTGCCTAGAGTGGTAATTTTGGGTTCCCCTTCTGAATTGGTGTTTACCTTGGTAGTTTTTAATAGTGCTCAGTAGGGTTCATAATTCTCTTGGTGTAAATACTCAACTTTATAATTCCCTCAATTGTCCTTACCTAAAGATGGGTAGGGTCTTCTTCTTCTAGGTCACTATCATAAACTTATCATACTAACTTATTTTTACCTACTAAATTCTTCTAGTTGCATGGTTTCCATGTGTCATCATCTTCATGACTAGAGTCACTATTCATAATTTGTTCTTTAAAGAAGTTTGGGAGTGCTAACCCTTTTTCATCAAACATGTCCTTTAGGCACTTTTCAAATGTAGTGGTGTCCTCAAACACTAACCTTTGAACTATCTATAATGACTCAATTAGTTCAAGATTTTATGAAGAAAAGGATAAGGTATGAACAAACCATTATTTAAGGGTATTCTAGTATATTATTTTATGGCATGTCTCATTTACTACATACCAGACCCATACCCAAGTATTTAAGTTTATGTAGAAGGTGTGCATCCATATATTTCTTAGGGTGTTTTCACTACAAATAGTCCATGTTACTTCACAAAGACATACATGTACTATAGGGTCAAAGTCATCAGAGTAAACTAAAATGTATAGGTCCTCATTGCTTTTTCCAAATCTAGTGTAAATGTCTACCTTTACATCCTATAAATTTGTCAAGATAGGCTTCTATACTACCCACCAATGAGAAGCAATGCTATTAAATTTATACGCTAGTGTACCCATTCTATCCACCTCCTTTGGGATGCATGACTCAATGTCATGGGTATAATATTACACAAGATTAATACCTTAATATCTTGGGAGTGTATCAAGTTTTCCCTTACTAAGGTGAAACACATTTTTTCCCCTTTTCTTTTTACAAGGGACCCATATTTTATGACCATGATCAATTTACATCCATCTTGTCCTACTAGTTTTGTCACCTTTTCTTGTACCAAGTGACACCATCAAATAGTGCTCTCATATGATTCCTCAACCCATCAATCACAAGTAACATATATGGTGTTTGAGTCTAATTATCCATCTTACCAAGAGAGGATTCGTTGATTATTTGGCTCTATATCATCGATGCCTTAGCTTGTGATGTTACATATATGGTTGATTTCATCCTTAATGTCCACACTCTCAACCTAGGGGCTCCTTAGTGATTTGAAAGAGGTATAAATACCCTTTCCTTTACACTATCATAGTTCATGTAGCATATTTTTAAGTGTATATCTACATTGTTTTCATAATATCATGGCTTCCCCAAATGCATTAGGTAGTTGTCCTACTCTACTAACTCTATTATTTCAAATTCAAGATATAATTTGGCACCCCTGATATCTACAAATTTTATCTTTAAAATTTTGATATGCTATGCCTAGGTCTTATTTTCCATGAAAAGAACATGAAGGGAAGGTCTCAAAGTAGGGCTACCCATTTTACCCTAAGTAGTCCTTGTTAGGATGTTGACCTCAACACCTATGTCTATAAAAACCTTGAAGTTAGAAAATCCATCAATAATGGCATCTAATAAGATTTCTTAGTCATATTCAACATTATGAGTGTGTTGGACTTCTCATACCCTCTCCATGCATGGCATGGAGACCTCAACTTGATTTTAACCTACATGTTTAAGGAGTAAGTCCTCCAATAGGGGAAACAAATGCTCAATCTATAGGAGATATAGGATATTATTAAATTATTACACTTTATGCTTTTGGCTATCTTATTTCATTTGAGAGATGATAATGCATTCTTCTAGGTCCCATGCCAAGTAGAGATCCCCTTACAAGTTTTGGATTATTCTCATAGCTTGTTGTAGTATGTCCTTCTAGCACATTAGGTTTGGATAAGGTATGGATTTTGATTTAGGATGCATTACGCATTCATTTTGACCCTTATCCCCATATTCAAGGTGTAACTTAGGTATTGGAATAGCTAAAAACTAAGTGATGAATCCACTATGAGTAGTTGCATGCACTTTGACTTTCACTATGTGTAGGCTACACTTTTATGATCTATTTTTATAGTTTTTGCTCATATCTAATCATCCTTTCACCCTTGTCTATACCAAGCCAACCTTAGGTCAAATTTTTTTAAAGGTTAGGGCATTCTTTGATTATATGGGGCCCTTGATAATACCCACACATTAGATGTGTAGGTCAGTTGTATTGACAATGTTCTAGTGAGACACACTTATAACATGAGCATGGTAGGAACTTTCTACCACTATGTCCTCTACATCTCCCTCTAATACCTTGATGTATCTTAGATAATATATTCTATTAGATGTATCCATCAATCCCTTGGTTTGATTTCACTCTGACTATTATTGTAGCATGTCGTGTTCCCCTTTCTATTTTTTCATGTATTTTATTAATCACTTGATAATAAATAGTGGTATGGGTATAATCATCACACAAATTGAAATAGATGGTTATGTTTACTTGGCTATCATGTTGTAACAAATATTTCCTTCCCATGTCATGCACTTCATGATAGACTTCATAGCTTATAATCAAATTGCATACATTCTTTTTTTGGTAGTTAGTTCTATTATGCCCTTCTACTTCAAAGTTGGTATAAAATATTCACCTTCAAGTGTCATGCATAGAGGTGACATTAAAATTTTATATTTTGGATTCCATAGATACAATCTATGCCTCTATAAATATGCTAATCCCAATGTTTGCACTTCTGACTACCTCATATTTGAGTATGGATTCATGCACTTCTCAAGGGTATATAAAAGTCTTCATGGAATGTGTTCTTTGGAATGGCATGAATAACCCCCCAATGAACCAATGTGCATGTTGAGAAGGGTGAATATCATATGAGAGCTCTGATAGGAGAGTTTTGAATTATGCATCATATAAGTGCACACTCTTTGAGAGTCCTTTACTAATTTATTTTAGTGTAATGATGCTCTATTGTTTGAACTCTAGGATGTAAAATTCATTTAAGAATGCATCCTTTAGGGTATCATAGTCAACCATGGTATGGTTTTGATCAAAATTTTTATAACAAGTATGGGAACAATCAAGTAAAGTGGTTAAAAAATGATTACACTTGCATTTTGACTAGGTTATACCTTGTACACACCACTTTAGTACACACTTCAATGCATGTTCAATAGAATTTTACACACCATGATAGACTAGAAGGTGTATATCTATTTTTTAATAGATATATTTCTAGAGGGTATTTGGTACTTGTAGTTTTGGTCCCCCCAGTGCCTATCTTGGTAGCAGTCTTTCAATGCCTCTAGCCAAAAAGGTAGGTGCTAGTCCTATCATTCTTGTTTGTGTAGTTGATGCCATTGGTGATTTGCTACTTGTTTGTGGCACCAGACCACTTCTTATGGGTTTTTACCCACCTTTCATTACAAACATCATCTATGTTGGTATGCTCACATTTAAGTTATATTATGGTGAGATAACACTCAATGATCTATAGGTAGTTATGCTCATCTCTTTGTATGGAATAATATGTTCAATAATAAAGTTACAATATAAATCTACATAGCATATAAAATTTAAGGCATTATTATGTTCCAAAATCACTTATGTACTATCTTTAAGTGGGGTATCTAGCACATGAATATGTGTTATAGGTTTAAAGGGGGTAGGTACATTAAGCATATTTGTAGTCACCAGATTTTATAAGAACTCAATGAATTTCACACCTATCAAGTGTCAATATTAGTCATCACTTCATTATACCTCTCATCTTTGAATTTATATTTTTCAAAAGATCCTTCCCCATGCCCTTCCCATTTGTTATAGGTTCTCTCACACTTCTAGGTTATAAATCCTCTATCAATCAACATAATCTCTTATTATAGGCTTATCTTATGAGCTCTCAGGTATCAATTTACTTATCCACTTCCATTATGCCTCACTTATACATCCCCCTACTCCTCTTTGTGTAGCTCATATGTTAAATTATTTTAGCCTTCCATTTTTAAAGTTTCGAAACCATAATCAACCATTAGATTTTTGAGCTATGTGCCAAACTCTTTCATAAACAAGCCTTTAGGGTCATGTAAGAACTGGTACTCCACTTCCTTAGGCTGCAAATAAGTTGATAATATGAACTCAAGAAGGTAGATATTTATAGATCCCTACCATCATATATCCATTTATCTAGTCCAAGTTACATCTAGGATCCTAAGCCTCTTTAGGCACTCATTTGTCTACTTGTAGAGCAATCCATAGATTTTTATTTTATGGGTTAAATATGAAATCAACCACTTATATATAGGCTCAGGTAACTCATAAAAATACCTCATACAAGGCATCATATAAGTTGTCTTGAACCCATTTTATTGGATTTTTTCCTTTGCAAGTTAGATGCCTCTAAAAAAAATATATTTTGCACCTATTATAGCCAATGCTCAATGTTTTTGAGAGAAAGTACATCATTCTATCACACCATCACAATAATAAAATTTAACGTCTCGACAATAAAACCAAAATGTTGTGAAAGTTTAAGGAAAATTTTATTATAACCAAAAGTAAGCATGGGATAACTCCCTTTATGCTTAAAATTTAAACACTTGGCTACACTGGTATCAATCCACATAAGGCACATGCCTTATGCACTCATTCAAAGTGCAACTAAGAATTAATCTGGGCCCATGTTGGATTAATCATTCCATGGTGTGAGGTTTCACTAAGGGGACTTAAATAATGTAATGAAAACATAACTATAGGGTATATCTATAGGTGAAATCCTATCTCACATTAATCTTGCGGTCATATAGGTGTTAAGTGTGTCATGAGAATACTTTGGTTCAACTTACTCTCCATACTAAATAGATGCAAATTAAATAGGGGTTAGGTTCACTACTATAGACTTATATTCATCTTCCATGTAAAATGATGATGACATCATCAAAATTATAGATACTCCATTAAAATATCAAAACCAATAAAACACATGAACTTTAATCCATATAATTACTAAAGAAGAGCTACATCACATAAAAACTTACATCCCATTAGTAATACTATATGCCAAGAAAACCAAATAACTTAAGTACATTTTAAGGCAACACCATTTATCATTGTTCACAGTCCATAGCTAGATTTTATATTTGAAATCATAATACTAACAACCTAGAGGATAGATGATGTTGGGCACATACAATTGGATCTAGATTGGTTTCCATTTTATTTCTAAGCCTTAAATGGCTATTAAAGAAAAGTTTTCAAAACATGGTTTCAAATTTATTCCACAAAAGCTTCAATTCAATTTTCCATATTTTTTCATCTTCTATTTGGAGATCCTTATTTAAGCTTTTTAGGAGCAACTTTACCAGGGTTGAAGCTACATGCTAAGTGTTGAGATGGAGTTCTATCATCATAACCATTGACTCCATGACCCTATGACTCCTATGCTCAACTTGCCATATATATTCATATCTTTATTGATGCCCTGAGTATTTTGTAAATGGTCATCCATCATCCAAATGGTGCATGATTTACACTACATTCTCTAATTGGCTACCAAAAATTGTTAGCTAACCACTTGCCAAAATATCTAAATGCATCGAGTTGGATATTAAGTTGGTGTGAAAAATACACTAAATGGGTTAGTGGCCCAATGTATGAAATCAAAAATGCATCATGTTTATAAATCAATTTTAGATTGGATAGAATAGAACACACCTATACTTATGATTGGGAGCATACAATTTTTAAGTGGAAGCATGACCAATGTGAGGATCTACTAGACCTAATTAGAGGATCACTTGTCAAAACATACCATGTGGGATGGGGTTCCAAAGCCTATAGTCTAACACAATCACATAACAACACTAAAAGAGTCCTATGATTTAATATTTCACTAATCTAATAACAATAATATTAAATCTAATCTAGTGCACACCAAAGCTTGTGGCATAAAGTGGGGGTTAGAAACAAAATAAATAAACTAAACTAAACATGTATAGAAGATATATACTCACATAAATGTATAAAAAATCCTAATATATGGAAGATAAGAATATAAATTATTTATCTATCTACTCTTATAAATGTGGAATAAAGTTAGGAATACTTACCTTTGAAGATGAACTTGCCAAGCCTTAATCTCCCCCTTGGCCAAGGTGCTTCACAAGACATTGTCATGGTATGTAAGGATAACTAAGATAAATTAGATGTAGGATACAAAACCTATCCAAACATCCAAAATACTTATCCACAAGATGAGATTAGAGATCCAAATAAAGTATTTAACCCTAATGATTTATCACAAAATTATAATGGTCAATAGGTAGATGTTCATTTGAACTTCTTCACTTAATTCTTCTCTCATATTAAATGGTAAGGAATGACCTTGTATATATAGTATTATCTTACCCTAAAATCATTCAAGAATGTTGGCTATACTAGGTTGACTTGGTAAACCTAGCATGTTTTTGAGTCTAACTCTCTAGTTCTATGCTAGGTCAACCAGGAGGCCAATAAATCAAAAAAGAGAAAAAGTCCCTAAACGATGTTAGGTTGACCTAGTCGACCTAGTGTAACTGATAGGTTAAAAGGGTTTTAAGGTAAATAATGAAGGATAAAACATAGAAAATGATAGGAATAGGTATAACTAAGAATAATAATCTTGGTTTCAATGGTTTTAGGAGACTATAGTGTGGATGGTAAGTGTCAAAAGGAATAACAGTATTATAAATCATCGATGGTCTACCCACTCCTTTCCTAGTGCACCCCTTAAGGTATGCACTTAGAGAGATGGAAAATCAACACATTATTTTAAGATACAATGTTTTAGTAATAAATAAAAGTTAAAAATATTATGTGTATACATATGCCCCAGGTGAAGTTCATCACGTGTCATGTAAGTGCAACATGGGATGGTGCTTCAGAAGAAAACATGATAACACACAATGTTGATGCTAAGTATGGTGAAATAAGTAACAAATAATATAAATGAAAAAATTATATTGAGAAACACATACCTTTAACTTACCTTAGTGTTGTAGATAAGGAAGTAGACTATAATAAATGAAGGTGTCCAATGTAGAGTACACTAGATAAAGCTTTAAAAGTTAGTGCAAAAAATAGACAAAAATAGAATTTTTTGGAAAATAGGCATATAGTGGTTAGTAGAGATAGAGATTTTAGGAAAATTGGAAAATTAGGATTGGTAAAGCAAGGTTTATAATATTTAAGGCAAATGAATGACAAAAGGATGGAAAATTAATGATAAATTATTGGAAATAAATGAGAAATTAAATAAATTACAAATGATATTAGAAAGCATGTAAAATGTAAATGGAAAAAAGGAATACCAATGCAAGATAATTTGAACAAATGTAAGCAAGAAGGTGAAAAGTAATCTCATGTAAGATAGGCATGAAAAAATAAAATAGAAGGAAAATTAAGTAATTATTTCAAATGAAATGTAATTCAAGATGTAAGACAAACATGAAGAAGGCATATATAAAGAAAAACATGTAATAATGGAAAAAGGGTGCAGAATCAACTATCCAAAACAGAAGATTAGTAAAATAATGAAAAAATGGTGAAAATAAAAGTAAGATAAGTTTATAAATTTAAATCCATGGTATAAATAAAGTGATCTAAAGTTTCTCAAACATGTTGTTTTTCTCTAAGGATAGATAAAATTGAAACAAAGTAGTGTTATCATGTTTTTGGAAAGGTGAAGAAAAATTGGAATCATAATTTTCCTATCAATGGGAAAATGAAATGCGTGGAGGGGATGATTAATAAAAAACAAAGGTAGAGATAAATATTTATTGAATTCAAGACACTCAAATTAGGTTTGTCAAAATAAGAGAAATTTTGACCTTAAGAACTATGAAGAAATTCTGTTAGTGACACAAGTCTTTGATTAAAAAAATGGAGTATATATATCATCCCATGAAGGATATATTCAATAAAATTAAAACGGACCTACTTCCCCATGATTTGTTACTCATTTTTAAAGACCCCTTATATAGCCATCTGTCTACTATGAAGATTAGGTACTTTCAAGAGAAATTAGGTAGACCATAGAGTTTTATGAAATCCCCTATTCCAATCTACTAGCCTACGGCACCCTAAAGGACTTCGAATCTATGTGAAGATGTTTGTGGAGTTTGAGATTTTATTATAGATAGGATATGTTCTTGTAATCATGTATTTTGGTGTGATTTTGACTTTTGAGATTTGTTTGTTGCCTTTTATATATCATTATCTTTTTTTTTAAATGATTTATCTTTTAACTTTTTTGATGGCTAATTTAATAGTCCACCTCCATATGGATATGGAAGACCAAACATGGGTATTAAAGATTACTTTAATTTAAAAACTTATGACAAGGTTGATAAGAGAGAGAACTTGAAAGAGCATGGGGTCTAAGAGTCTCATAAATCTAGGTGAAATAAAAGTGTTATCTTGACTTCAACCTTGTTTTATCCAATGAGGAGATGAAAGAAAGGGGAAATAAATAGGAAGACACATAGAAAAATTTGAATTGATTAAAATTGAAAAATATGTGATAAATTGAAAAAGAGAGGATACAATGATATTAGGGTGTGGTTTTTTATCATAAGAAAGAGGGAAATAGAAGAAAACATGCTAACATAGATTATTGCGTAGATTTAATATTTGCAAAAGAAGAAAAAGCTAAAGTTGAGAAAAAGTATAAATAGCATCAAAAAATGGTAATTTTATGAGGAGGATCAGGTCCTATCCATGGTCTTACAAAGAAAATCATAAAAGAGAAACCCATGAGGGTGTCGATAAGAAAGAGAAAAGAAAAATGAGGGATCCTTTTTACAAAAAAACTCACAAAGAAAAACCTGAAATATTCCAAAACAACATTGGCAAGCAACAAAATGAGAAAAATAAGTAAAAATAATTATAATTTTGTGAGGATTACCAGGTCCTATCCATGGTCTTACAAAGCAACTCACAAAAGAAAGACCCATGAGGGTGCCAAAAGAGAAATTTCAAAAGAGAAAGAATATTATGGCACATAAAGAAGTAAATATTAAATAAAGGGAAAATAATGATCATAAAAATAATAAGGTAAAAATGACATAAAAAGACAAAGATAAAAGAGATATATAAGGATAAAAAATGTAAGCAAATGCCAAATGTAATGTGTATTAAATCAAAAAGAACATAAATTAAAATGATGATTCTTAGGAAAGTGAAACTAAAAGAAAAAAAATGTATACAAAATAAAGAAACATGAGAAAAAAATAATGAGTAAAATTTGTATCAAAGATGAGCATGTGAAAGTCAAGTCTATAAGTCTCAAAATGTTTCTTGAAGCTGAGTTTGTTTGTTACTATGCATTGTAGAATAAGAGTGGGTACACAAGATTCCCTAAAGGGTAAGTGGATGTATTGATGGGAATAAAAATATGCCCCAAATTTTGAAGGGACATGTGAATGAGCATCACAAGATGCCCCAATATGAGATTTAGAGTGAGATAACAATGAACCATTAGAATGATTTATATTAGGTTAGTAGGTGAATTTGGAAATAGTTAAATGTGTTGGTTTGTTATATTTTAAGGAGGTTTAATGTGACATATGATGTGTAGGAGAGGTATGAGAAGGTAAATGAGTATCATGGATGATATGATTTGGAGTAGGTATTTGAACTAGGTATTCTTTTAGTTCATGTGACCTAAGAGTTTGAGGTTCAATAGATGCAATAATATGTCTAAAGTTGTTCATGTTAGCTATCATTTCCTTATTGGTTTAGGAAGAAGGATGAACTATGGTTTGGAAAAATATAATAGATGAGGTTTGTTCATTAGGTAGTTGATTTTAATTTGATTGTTGTTCTTGAGATTGATTTTGAGAAGCTTGACGATAGTCTTGATAACTTTCTTTTGAGAGAGTTTCAAGATTGAAATATGGACCAAGAAAATAAGAGATAATAAATTGATGAAGATCATGACAAGATTCATGAGAATGACCTATAGTAGCATGCCACCAATAAAATTTATCTATTGTGTACCATTTTGGAGGAGGTTTGGAAGGATAAAAGTTCATGGGGTCAGAGGGTGGAAATTTATCTTTAAGTTATATACTCAAAGGAGGATGGGTTGGGTTAAAATTTGTTGAATTGGATTCTCCATTTTGGGGAGGCTTGGATGAATCAATGGTATGACAAATTTATTATAAAGATGCTTTATTATTGTTTGAGATGGTTAAAATTGAGTCATATGAAATTATTGCCTTTTTACTTGGTCTAAGGCTTCTTCTAAAGTTGTAGGTGAAAAGATTAGAACTTTATATTGAAGGGGAGGTTTAAGAGTAGTGAAAAATAGTTTTAGAAGAGTGTCATCATTCATCTTATAGTCCACTTTATGAGTGAGAGACTTCCATCATTTGATGAAAGTATGAGTTGATTCATTAGGATGTTGATTGGTATTGATAAAATGACTAAGGTAGTTTTTAAGAAGGTCATCATGTTGGAATTCCTTAACTATACCATTATCTAAATCTTCTAGTTGTGAGATGGAATGTATAAGAAGTTTTTTTTACCATTCAAATGCATCACCAACAAAGTTTTTGGCTAAGTTCTTGGTTGTAGCAAAGGTGTTAGTTTAGACCCATTCCTTATAGAGATTACTAAAATACTTAAGAAAGAGAGTAGGGTATTTAGTCACAATATGTGTGATAGTTGGATAAATGTTTCCAATATATATGGATGCAAGCAATGGGGATAAAGGTTAATTTTGAATATTTTGAAGAATTTTGTTATTTATTGGAGGTTGAGGGATGATATTCCCATTGGAATCTCTAAGAGGAAGAGGGAAATTTTTTGGATTTGGTTGAGACATGATGACTTGAAATGGTTGATTAATCACGTTGCATATTGATTATTTATGATTGATTATAATTTTGCATGATGTTCATCTATTGAATGATTTGGAGAAGAAGTTGAGTTGTGTCAATAGGTAGGTTTGAAGCTGGGGTATTAGTGTTGAGAAGAAGAAGATTGTTAGTGTTGGTTAGAGGAGGAATATTTATAGGTGGATGATTCCCAAAAGTGGTGTTATTTGTCTTGAATTTGGTAGGAGAAGAAGGAAGCTTATAAAAGCCACAATTCTTATGAGGAGTGTGGATAGTATTATCATCAAGGTTTCTAAATATTTGGGAACCATCTTGATTATAAATTTCATTAGTAAGATTTGGTGAAGGATTCCAAAAATTCGTATTGGGAAGAGGATTATGATGATCTCAACTACATTACATTATGTATTGAGTGGTTTAGGCTTAGGAGAAGATGAATAAATAAATTGGATAGTTTAATAAGAAGTAATGAAATAAGTGAGGTTATTATCCAAATCCTT
Organism: Torreya grandis; assembly: GCA_037957365.1. NCBI lineage: Eukaryota > Viridiplantae > Streptophyta > Pinopsida > Cupressales > Taxaceae > Torreya > Torreya grandis. Next base: position 1,566,318 of record JARHVA010002218.1, on the reverse strand, counting down.
GATTATGCAATGTTATAGACTAAGAAAAGGTTTATAATATTTCATCATGATGAAACATGACTGGATAGCCATACAAAGAGAACAAAAAGTGATAGAAAAATAGTACAAGGTTGATTAGGTTGACCTAGCACAAAAATAGGGACTATAAAATTGTACAAGGTTGACCAAGTTGATCTAGTGAAATGTGAAGACACTAGAAGAAAAGTTAAAAGGGTTTTATATAATATAGGGTCAACCAAGTTGACCTACCATAGTGGATAGAGGCTAAAAAATATAAAGGGTCAACATGGTTGAATTAGTATAGTGAAAATAGGTAGATTTTTTGTTTTCTTATATCTTTAGTTCTACTCTTTTATTTTGCAAATCATAAAATGCATTGGATTCATGATGATGCAGGGAAGATGAGAATGTTATATCAATTTATGAATTAAAATAACATAATTTTCAAGTAATGAAAATTAATAAATACTAAAAATAAGAAAACAATCAATTGAATTGATGTTGGCCAATCCAATTGATCCACACAAAGCAAAACTTTGCACTAACACTAGATAATGAATTTTTTTTCACACACAATTAAATAAAGAGAAAACAAAAAACTTTAAAATTAAAGAGATATATACTTGGTCAACCTATAATTTTAATTATATTATTAATAATGATTTTAAGTGTGAAAGGAAATTGGTTGTAAGCAAGGTACTAGATAGCAATATATGGATGGTTTCAGGTAAGTTTAGGATGAAAGGGACTATAGAGGAAATGATACAAGATTGGTAATGTGGCCTACCCTCTCACTTTATACATGTTAATAATAAGGGGAATAGGTGTTTAGAAAAAATATATCATTAACCATGCTTTATACTTGACAAGAGTATCAAGTTGGCTTCTCCCTTGGTGACGAAATCCAAGTAGGTAGGCCCAGGTAATCAAATGTTTAAATGATGTTGATGTTATATGATTTTTACTTTTGTACAAAAAATATAAATATTCAAACTAAATGATTAATTAAAAACCACCTAATTAGACTATGTGATCTATTTTAAGCATGTAAGCAATTAAAAAAAATGTGAGACTAATTACTAGCATATAGAGGTTAATTCCAACTTTAAAACAAGGTATAATGTAGACACTATATGAAAAATCATATAGAATAGGGTCAATAGGTTAAAACCTATAATGTGGAATCAAATTCTAAAAATGAACTATGTCGGTTAGGTCAATCTAGTTATTTAATAAAACATAGAACATAGAACTAGGGCCACAGGGTCGACCTAGTTGACTGTGTAGAGGCAGTTTTGAAGACTAAAAACTGTGAAAGAAAAGTACAAAGATAGAAATATATATAGAAAAAAATTGACCTTAATGGTTTATAAATGAAAAATGAGAATATTGTTGATCTGAGACCTTGGAGAAAATTGTTAAAACTTGCAAATTGGGTCAAGCTAGTCGATTAAGCTATAATAGGAACTTGCTAAAAATGTGTTGAAAATGCACTAGGTCAACCTAGTTGACCTAGTAGTCTAATCTAAAAGTTTGAAAAAATAAAACCAATACTGGGTCAAGTTGGTCAATCTAATTTCATGTTCTTAAAAACCTATGCATAAAGAAAAATAAGTAGGTCAATAGAATCAACCTAGTATGTAAAAATATATGATCAAAAGAAAATGAAAGAAAAGTAAAGAAATACATCAATGTTTTGATTCACTTCATGTTCACCAGAATGTATGTAATCAAAAATTCATCATATCCATAAATAAATCTTGGATTGAATGGGACAGAGCACACGTACACTTCTGATTGGGGACATACAATTGTTAAGTGGGAGCATGACAAATGTGAGGATCTATTAGACCTAATTGGGGATCAATTGTCATAACAAACCATGTGAGATAGGGTTCAAAATAATATAGTCTAAAATTATCACATAACAACCCTAAAAGAGTCCTATGATTTAATATTTCACTAATCCAATTAGAAGAAAATTAAATCTAATCTAGTGCACACCAAAGATTTTGACACAAAGTGGGGGTTAGAAACAAAACAAATAAACAACTAAACTAAACATGTATAGAAGACATATATTAACATAAACGTATATGAAATATTAATACATAGAAAATAAGAATAAAAATTCTCTATCTATCTACTCTTACAAAGGAGGAATAAAGTTAGGAATACTTACCTTTGAATATGAACCTATTGAGCCTCAATCTCCCCCTTGGCCATAGTGATTCACAAGATATTGTTTTGGTATGTAAGGATAACTAAGATAAATCAGCTCTATGTTACATAACCTATCCAAGAATCCAAAAGACATATCGACAAGACAAGATCAGAGCTCTAAAGAAAGTATTGAAGCTTAAAGCTTTATTCCCCAAGTAGAATGATCAATAGGCAGATGTTCATTCACACTTCTTTGATTAATTCTTATCTATTATTAAATGGTATGGAATTAACTTATATATGTAGTATTATCTTACCATAAAATCATTAAAGAATGTTAGTTGTGCTAGGTTGACTTTGTTGACCTAACATGTTTTCGAGTCTAACTCTATAGGTTTGTGCTAGGTGAGCCAACAGGACAACAAACAAAAGAGATAAAAAGTCCCTAAATTATTCCAAGTCAATCGAGTCAACCTAGCACAATTGATAGGTCAAAAGTGTTCTAAGGAAATAAATGAAGAATAAAACATAGAAAATGATAGAAATAGGTATAACTAAGAAGAATAAGCTTGGGTTCAATGGTTTCAGGAGGCTAGAGTGTGGATGGAAAGTAGTGAAAAGAACAAAAATATTATGAAACACCAATGGTTTGCCCACCCCTTTCTTAGTACACCCCTTAAGGCATGCACTCAAAGATATTGAGACTCGATAGGTTCCTCCAAGATACGAAGTGTTAGTAATAAATAAAAGCTAAAAATATTATGTTTATATAACCAAAAAGTGTTATATATGAAAATTTATCATTTGGACTTGGTCATCACAATGGGATAGGTTCCAAGTACCTAAAAATAAAAAATATCAAGATGACCCCTAGAGTAGGTTAAGAGAGCATAGAGAGCTAAGAGAGCCAGGTTTCAAATGTAAATTGGGAGTTTATAACTCCACATTTATGTGAAGTGTTTAATAAAAAGTTGACTCACATAGATGTGGTATTTCCAATGGTAATGGTTTTGAATCTTGATTCAACATGAAAATTGAAACAAATCACCAAGTAAAATTTTAGTGTTGAGACCAAAATACTATGAGTACATGTGGGAGTAGAGAAAAAGATCAAAAAAAGAGGTTCCCTAATTTTTTCAAGATCTAGGGTGTGTTATTTAAGCAATAAAAATGGTTACTTTGATAAAAAATACTCATGAGTATTTTGAAATGATATAAATGTGTCTATAAATCCATAATATCTAGCTGATACTACACATGAACCTTGAATGGATTTAAGAGAGGAGAAGATGGGAGTGACCAAAATACCAAATCAAAGATTCTTATTGATCGAGTGTGTGCATGTGAGTTAATTTACCACTTTTTATAACTTAAAAAGACTAGCTACTCCATATATGATCATAAGGATAATGAAATCCTACCTTGAGGACACTTACCTAGACATTTATCTACTACCAAATAGGCACAATTATCCCTAATAGAGTTGCCTTTGATCCCACTCTAGGCCTTTCTCCACTACCAACCAGGCTAGAAAGCCCACAGTGGAGTCAATTGAATCAACCAAAATAAATTTTTACTTTAAATTATTCCTTCTATATTATTTTCTTGTCTTGATTTATCTTTTCTCTTTATTTTTTAGCATTTTTATTATAGGTTGGGGATCATTGTAGTAAGCAAAAGGTATGAATATAGATTTTTCACCCTTGATCTTCACCATATTAGGTTCATTTAGGAAAACTATAAACCATTAAAATGTAAATTTTGTGCTTGGATTTGAGAGAATGTCCATATTGACTAGAAGACTTTACCCAACTCAAGCCAACTCCAATAAATTTAGAACACACAAGATAGATAAACCTTTAAAATTGATTTGGAAATAAAATCTAAATCCATAAACTAATTACATAATTTACATACCAGAAGAATCACTTGAGCTACCTATGTAGATGCCTTTGGTTCTTCATTATTTTAACCAACATGGGAACCTACAAGGAAAAATAGGTGGGCTAGATTAAAAATAAATAAAGAGTGAGGCTGAGACAATAAGATAAATATAGAAAAGATCAAAAAGAAAACCTAAACTAACAACAAAGTAGGAAATAAAAAAGATAGAAAAAAATAAATGGAAAGAGAAAGTATTTATATGAACTTGATAGGATAATTCAAGCTTATAATTAGTGTTTAAGGAACCACCCATTGATATGAAATGATATTTCCTCGCCAATTAAACACCTTAGGTGGAATACATTGTCACCTAGGATTTTAGACATTTGGTAGGGACCTAACTATGGGGCATAAAACTTTCCATGTTGTCCCTTATTTTGTAAGCCTTGTCCCATAAAAGGACTAGGTTAGAGATTTTAAAGGATTTCAACTTTGTTTGCTTGTCAAACAAACATTTAATTACCTATTAGTGTTTACTAAAATGTAGCAGGTTTTCATCATGTTTTTCCTCAAGTTTTATCATGTTAAGTAGGTGAGCTTCTATTTTATTATATATTTAAAAGTAATCTCTCATGAATTGTAAAATAAGGATTCTCAGGTTGATTGGAAATATGGGGTCTTAGACAAGATGAAATGGTGACATTCATATGGATTCCTTAGTTTTGGTTCTATCAGACCATAAATCAAATTTCAAAACATCATGTTAATCCCTAGGCTTCTTTGCCAATATTTTCTTAATTATACCAAGTAAATTTTTATTGGTTAATTTTTCTAACCCATTACCCTATGGATAATAATTGAAAGCAAGTTTTAGGATTACCTAGTTTTAATAGGCCCATTCAACAAATTGAAGAGATGAGAAAACAAGGCCATTATCACATACTAGTGTATTAGGCATCCTAAACTTGGTGATGATGTGTTCTTCTAGAAAGTTGATTCGCATGTTAGTTGTACAATTATTTCATACTTTAAGTTTAATATATGAGTGTAGTAGTTAGTTTCCATACATATGAACTCATGTCATAGTGATGAGTTATCATTGATGGCACCAACAAAATCTAACCCCCACCTTGTATATAGATGAACCTTAATACCCTAATATAATGGCATAACAAGATTACACTCTCTATGCATGGCAACTTGGTAGGTATGACAACTCCAAACATGAGCATGATCATATTTTAATACATGAAACTATTAATACCCTAACCAAAGTATCTAATGAGATATAACACTCCTTAATCCATGACCAGTTACATATTTTCCCTAGAAATTAGTAAGTATTATAGCTACTTATGGCTTGTTTAGGCATCTTAGTTACATACCTTCATGATTTGTTTTATATAGAATACCTAATTTAATCATGGAGTTGTTACTTTTGAGGTGTAAGTCTCTTCTCTATGTTGAATTCAAGTGACTTGAGAATTCATTATTCAAAAAATAGTAGACCATGTCTTAGTACCAGTCATCATTTGTGATATCTTGGACCATGTATTGCTAGAAGACTATCTATCGGTCCACTTTAGCCATGGATTTACTGAGCCCTTAACCTCTTACTATCTTCATCAGTTGTAAATCTAATTTAAACTCTTAGATAATAGTCATACACTTTCCCATTCCTTCACCTAGTTCATTTTGCATCAACATAGATTTTAACACTAGATTAGGCACAACTACAAACACCTTGATATGAAGAATATAGTGCCTAAAATTTTTAACTACTTTTATTAGGGTAAAAGCTTATTTTATGATTTTTGAATACCTTAATTTATCATTATAAATTGAAGATCTCATGAATGAGACAAGTCTCTTGTTTCTAGATTCTTTCTTATGTGTTAAAATAGTAATACTAGAGTGTTCTGAGGTAAAGAAACATATGTATAAGGGTTGTATATAAGTAGGGTTGATTACCATCAGTTTGTTTACAATTGCTTTATTGATTTGTACAAAAATTACTTGTGATTTATCTATCCATTCAATCTATGAATCCTTCTTTAACATGTTATTTAGTGGTTAGACTATCTTTTCAAATCTTGATATGAACTCCCAGATGAAGATAATCTTGCTGTAGAATGACTTTAGCTTTTTTTGACTACTAGGAAATGGAATTTTCAAAATTGCCTCCATTCTCTTAAGATATATATATATATATGTATATGTATATATATATATATGTATATATATATATATGTATATATATATATATATATATATATGTATGTATATATATATATGTATATATATATATGTATATATACATATATGTATATATATATATATGTATATATATATATGTGTGTGTGTGTGTGTGTGTGTGTATATATATATATATATATGTATATATATATATATGTATATGTATATGTATATGTATGTATATATATATATATGTATATATATGTATGTATATATATATATGTGTGTGTGTGTGTGCACGCGCGCGCGCGCGCGTGTGTGTATCCTAAGAGAATGGAGGAAATTTTGAAAATTCCATTTCCTAGTAGTCAAAAAAAGCTAAAGTCATTCTTCAGCAAGATTATCTTCATATATATATATATATATATGTATATATATATATATCTATGTATATATATATGTATATATATATATATATTTATGTATATATATGTGTGTATATATATATATATATACAGACATATATATATACATACATATATATGTGTGTGTGTGTGTGTGTGCGCCCTTTTTAAGATTATATGGCCAACTAACTTACCTTATTCCACCCCAAAGATGCACTTCTTAAGGTTCAAAGAGATTCCATGATCTCTGCATCTATGTAGGATTTATCTTAATATTTTATAGGGTATTTTATATTCTTGGAGAAGATAATTAAATTGTCCATGCATATTACTATGCATTTACCGATAAGATCCTTGAATGTAATATCCATGGCACATTGGAAGGTGGAACTTGAATTAATCAAGATGAATGGAATTCTCTTGTACATGAGTGCAACATAATTAGTTGTAAATATTATCTTAATCTAGTCCTCATAACTAACCACCACTTGATTGTAACTTGAGTACCCATCTAAGAATGACATCATTTATGAACCATTCACTATATATAAAACTTCATATAATTAAGGGAATAGGTAATTATATTTCTCTGATGACTTTTTAAAGTTAATAAATGTAAACATATATCCTTATCTCCCCACTTTTATTATTGGAAAGCAAAAAATTAACCCTAATAGGGAAAATTATCATTTCTTAGAGTAATTTCTGCACCTCTTTGAATACTAGTGGTTCTAACAATCGGTTGATTGATCTTTTCCATTGATGAAATGGTTTGACCCCTAGCTTGAGAGGAATGGTGTACATAAGAATATATTTATTAAACACTTTTATGTCCTTATAAATCCATAAAATAACATACATGAAATATTTTAGGGCTTGCACAAATTTATGTTTTTTCTTTAATGCATGTCATGCCTAGAAGCACATTATTTAACTCATTGGGATTGCCTAGATTGCAATGCTAGTGTAATAAAAATTTGGTGAGAGATGATTTATATTTCTCACCCTAATAATACATATCAGATATCCATTCTAATGAGACCATTCCCTTGGCTATACTATTTTTTTTAAGATCAATGACCCCTTCTTTGTCTAGTTCAAACTATTCTTTATCATCCTCATCAATACTTTATTATTCAAATGTATATGTGTCTATGATGAAGTAAATGATATGTTTATCATCATTTAACACCTAAAATTTCCTAAAATTATTAGGAATGGAAGGAGTAGAGACTATTTTCACATAAAACCTTCTAAATTTGGAGTCAACTATAGGATTTAGAGTATTTACAACTACAACCAATGCATCCATTACGTAATTTATCCTATGACGTAGAGTTTAAATATTGATTTCATAAAAGTATTATATTAAACTCTAAAATATAATGTGGTAATTAGATAAATTCTTCTCATTACAAGTGTACTGATTTCTAACTTGCTTAACCACCAATTCAAAATCACCAATTACTTTGATGTTCTTAAATTTTTTCTTTAGTGTGAATATGAGACCATGAACTAGTGCCTCATACTCAGATATGTTGTTCCTACAACCAAATTATAGGTGAAAATTTTCCAAGTATGATTTCCCTTGGGGGTAGATAAGTTATACTACAGTACCACACCCACTCTTGGATTTAGAGCCATCAAATTTTAGTATCCATAGGTGATTTTAAGCCATGTATTTTATATAATGATGATTTGGTATTACTACAACATGGATTTGTTATTTAATTTTCTCAATGCCTAGTAGGCACACATCTTTCCTCTCAGCTCATAAGGAACTTTTAGATAAGTCCTTCATGGTAGAAGTGAGAATAAGGTTATCTAGAATTGTTGTTTTCTCATCATAGAAGTTCACAAACCCCTTAATTTAACTTGTATAAATCTCATTAATATTGATAATTTTTAACTCAATCATACCCAATAATGATAACAACTATTGATAGCCTTATTTTTCACTCAGATCAACCAATTATATCTCTTTATATTCTATGGTAATAGTAGGAAAAGAAGTAATTTTAGGTGTATAAAGGAAATCATCCTCATCAAGATGATCTAGTTCCTTAGTTTATAAAATTTATTGTATGGACAAGATGTAAATGGAAAAATGATTATATGATTCTACTTCTTTCTCAAGTTCACACACCCCAACCTCTGACTCTTCAAACAATATTTCATTCATTTTATTAAATTATATTATCAAATGATTCATATTGGGCTCATGTTCAATTTTGATTTGGTTAGGTATGCCTCTCCATGGGAGTCACATGTGTTAAAATTTAGTTTCCATGTAATTTTTTAATGTTTTAGATCAATCCCTACTCAGGAGCATACCATAAGCATCTAGTATTTACACTACCTAAATGTTAATAAATTACTATACCATTAGATCAAAGTCCAACTACATATGAATGTGGTTTAGTTTGTTGACAACCTTGAATTCTAATTTATCCAACTAAACTACTTTTCTATTTGGTTTTGTAGGTGTTAAATCCAACTACTAGAAAATGGCATAGGGTAACATGTTTCTTGAAGCACCTAAATACACCAAATATTTTTTCAATTTATTTCAAAAAATATGCATTATTCATAAAAAATATGGGATTTTAATTTTATTTTTATAAAATGTAACATGGGCATCAACTCTTCTATTAGTTTCTTTCCCTTTAGAAGAAGATAATTATTTAAGTAACATGTCCATTTTGGTTCAATATTTAAATCAAGTTAAACATCATGATATTGGCATTAGTTTTCTTCACATCATATACAATATTATATCTATGTTTTCTTGGCTCTACCAGTTTGTCATTTTGTGAAGGTGAAGAGTTATTTTGGGGATAATAGGATGTAGTGGGTCCCATAGTTGGAAATAGGTTGTTACTTGATTTTTCATTAGGTGGATTCTATGTGTTGTTTGGAGGATTAGAAGAATTCAATAGAGTTTTAAATTATCTCCTTAACTGATAGTTGTTTCCCCTTTGAAACTATTTAGAAATATGGACCTCATTTAGGTTGTCCTCTAGATTATTGTCACTTTTGAATGGAAACTCATAAGTCTCTAGGACTAAGGCTATTTTGAGATTACCTACACCTTGTTTAAAGTTATTATCAATTACAAGGACTATTTTTATATTATTCATCTCCTTCTAGAATATATTTAAGGCATACATAAACTTTGGACAATCAATTTTAACATGTGAACTATGTTGTGTATACTACACTAGGTGGGTAGTGTTAAATCATACAAGTTCACTAGATTAGAAGAACTATTGTTATTATTTTGATTATTATTATCCAATGGGTAAGGTACAACTCTATTTTTTGGTATCATGTTTCATTATTTGTTAGTTCATTCAAAATTGAAATTTATGATTGGTGGTGGGTTATTTTCATTTTGGTTGGTGTTTTGTGGCACTATTCTTCATAACTTAATCATATCATTGGTTAACCTTTGAACCATTTACTAAAATTTTTGGTCACTAGTACATTAGATTTTATAAATTTAGGGGTAATTGGATGTGCTTGGTTAGGACAATTGTAAAAAAGAATATGATTGTTTATAAATCATGGGACAACTAGTTGACTACTAATAGAAATAACATAACCACTAATGTTAAGAATGGTAGCATCATTGTTATATGCTATGATAAGTACTTGTTGATTATTTTTATGAGGAAAAACATGAATGGGAGGGGTATAAGGAAACTTTATAAACATGTAATTCATGGGTGTTGGATTATAGACTAGGTTTGGGAGTCCATATAAGACACCCAAAATTGGATTCATTAGTGGTGTACCATGATGAAAAACATGATTGATCATTGGGATTTGATTATAAGAACTTAGTTTACCTAGTGAAGGTAAACTACCCATTCTTTAACCTTTTGGAACTTTTTTTTCTCAATTTTTATAACCTCATTATATGCCAAGGACAAGGGTAAGAGGGATACTAGAGTTTTTTTGAGAAACATGGATGCGATTGAGTCTAAAGCACTCAGGTATGTTTGTATGTTAGCTGTTTCCATTTGAGTGTATGGGTATTTTATCCTATGATAGATATTCTATAAGTGTACATTGAAAACACTCATATGCTCATTTGGATCCCTATAATAATCTACAAAGTGATGATATAGGAAAACTAGATCAATGGGAAAAAATAAGTGGTTGATAAAAATGATTTTAAGATCATTTTAGGAGGTGATAGATGCATTTAGTAGGCTAAGATACCATACATAAATAAATTCACCCAAGAAGTAAGGAAAAATGTGGCAAGTCACATCCTCATATTGGATTGCATTCAGATAAAGGCATCCTTGAATGCTTGAATATGCTCCTTGGCTATTTGAATCATATTAAGTATATAATTTATAAAAAATTTATATAGATTATTTGGTAAATCATGGGTAGACCCTAAGACATTCACATGGCATCCATCTCCACCAAGCCATGTAGGATTCTCCACTATTAGTGGGTTTTGGGGGTAATAAAGGGGTTGATAAATGGAGTTATAATAGTATGTGATCTGGTAAATGAGTGTATTTTTCAACTTTTGGTTTCCATTTGTTTAATCTAGGTTTTTAAAGTTTACTAAGTTTAAAGAACTCAAAATTAGCTCCTATAGATTTTAGCATAGTCAGTTTTTATTTTTTTTTTATCTTAACTTACAGAATATGTGAGCATGGGCAATGCTCTTAACTGTTTAAGCTCTAAAAATTTACACTAAAATTTTAGTTTTATGTTTTGGATAGTTACCATCCCTCCTTTTAGCACCAATTCTGTTGACATGCATTTTGAAATGTGTCAATACTCTAGGCTCATCTTGTGACTTGCCTCTCTTAAAAGGATATTATGAGGAATATCCCAAAGGATTTTATCTACCTGGTCTAGGACACTAATATCCACTTAGTAGTTTTTGTGACCATTCGAATTTAAGTGGACTTTGTTGGTTCAACCTATCCTAAACATTAAACATGTATTTCAATATGTTTTGGGTAAATAAACAATGTAAAACATGGTGGGTTTGGTGTTTTGTTTTAAATGAGTTTTAATATCATGTTGGCAATGATAGGGTTTGCATTCATTAATTTATAAGACCATTTTATTTTATGAAAAAAATAGGTAAATAATCATGCATTTATAATTGATTAATAAATTATATTTGTGTAGGGTTTCATTTAATTATATGACTAATTTTTAGTTCATTCCATTGATTTTAGTATTCAAAAGCATGGTAAAACTCATTAGATAAAATAAAAACAATAAAAATATTCATTCACATGTAGATTATTATCAAATTTCAAATCAACATTTAAGGTTTTACATAGTTTATTGGTTTTTAGTTGATTTGGTATATGTTCATTTCATTAATTAATTATTTGACACTACATAATTGTAATAGAGTAATGGAAAAAAATAATACAAATATTCATTCAAACATTCATCACTTTCAAAACCTAAATCCAACAAATAATTAAAAATAACAAAAGAGGGGTAAAGAAAAATAAAAAACCTATAATAGTGATAGAAAAATCAAAGTCACGATCATGTAAATTCAATAAACCAGCTATTAGATCAATTAGTATATGCATAATCTAATATAAATCCAATGCAATCCTATAGGAAAAGCAGATAAAGAAAATACAACCATCACCACAAGATACATTCACAAATGGAAGCAAATAATCTCTAAATATTTGTATTAAGTATGAATCCATTATTTGATAATCAAATACAATTTAATTATAATAAATATCCTAAATGTTCACCAGCATAACAACCTAGGAGAAGTTGAATGAGAGAAAATAAAAGAAAAAAAATCAAAAATAGAAAGCTTGATTGACCAAAAATTTTCATGAGAGAGAAAATAGCCAACCCTTGGAGGGTAAAAATGACCCAATATATAGAAGTTGGGGGGTCTTCCTATGGATTATTTTCCATCTAAAAACTTTAGATACCACCATTAATGCATCAACCATCCCTTACATCTCCAATTTTCATCACTTTTACTATTCACAAGCCTACAAAAAACTAAAAAGAATTAGGAGTAACAATTAAAATATATTAACAATAAAAATGATACTAAAATGTGAACAAATTAATACATAAGAAAAATTAGAAAAAATTGAAGTTATCAGAGTGATTATAATGGATTCATGATTTAATCACAATAAACAGATCAAAAAATAGCCAAATGAGGTGAGATTTATTATCAATAAAGCAAACATTGCCCAAAAATGGCCTATACAGACCTATTTAGGCTTTTGAGTAGTTCAAGATTTTAATTTTTTTATAATAGTTCACCTTTTAAAAAAATTCCCTTTTATTTGTAGTTGGGCTTTAAAATCTTGAATAGAATTGAGAAGGTCCTTTTAAAATACACTAGACCCAATCGTGTCTCCAACTTGTAGATAACATTGGCACATTGGTAGGAAAATAAAAGTCAAAAATCCAAATGGACTGAATACCTAATCAGAGTTTCTCAAAGAAGTATGGAATATGGGTTCTTAGTCAAGATGTTGGGGGATTAAAATCATGATGAGGGTCATAAGGGGTGAAAACCCTAATATACACAACATTAGGGAAATATATATGGAAAACCCTACAAGGGTCTTAGTCATTGGTGGTTAGGACATGTGTGGGAAGAATCCTTGATTAGAATATAAATGTTATTTGTAGGGATTTGAGGATTTAAATATTGATTCCAATTTTAGTCAAGGTTATAGGGGTAAATTCCTCACAAATCATTAAGATTGGGGTTGGGGATCCCTGACCTATTTGGGATTTTTCCCTTGACCAACAAAGGTAAAATGAATAGGGGATGACCCCTGACCTAGTTAGGTAACCATTCCCCAATTACTAAGGTGAGCTTCCACATGGGGAAATGAACAATAAAAACATGATGGAAAGGTTGATTGACCTAGTCAAAATTTGAAATCCTAATTAACACTAAAATTTACTAAAATGCCCACCTAATACCAAATCAAGACTTTTAGTCTGATTAACAAAGGAATGAGATGAGACCACGCTCCTAAAACTAATTAGGGTTTGGGGACCTAATTAGGTCTAGGAAGTTAGAATTTTTTTAACTTATACCAAATTATTAGGAAAACATCTGATTAGGTTAGGACAAGACCAAAATAATGAAGTTGTCCTAAATAAATAAAATTCTAAGTTTTTGCCTAAGATGAAGGGGATTTTACAAGTACAAAACTAGGATGAAAGAGAAACTTATGGGAAAAGTGAGAAATAAGAAACTTTATCAAGTGAACCTAGATAATGAGATGGTAGTATTTTTATATTCTATAAGGGAACAACAATCAAAATGACTCCTCAAAACAACTGTAAGGATTTACGAGAGTTGGTAAACAAGAATGCCATGTGAGTAGAAATGCAATGAAACTCTACTTTGGGTCCAAGCGTTTTATACAAAACTTTATCATTCAAATTTTTTCATCATAATGGGATAGGTTCTAGGAGCCCAAAGATTAAGATAAGAGAGATAAATTTCAAATGCAAATTGGGAGGTCATAACTCCACTTTTATGCAAAGTATATAATACAAAGTTGACTTGCATGGACATGGTATTTCGAATGATGATGGTTTAGAATATAGGTTTGCATGAAAAAATGAGATTGAGAATCAAGGAAACTTGTAATATTGATAGCAATGAACCATGACCACATGTAGGAGTAGAGTAAAAGGTCAAAAATAGAGGTTCCTTGATTCTTGGAAGAATTAGGGCATGTTGTGTAGGTAAAAACAAGGATTATTTTCACCATTAGTTTATTATATATAATTTATTATCCAAATATACCTCTTTCATGTAATTATAATTATTTTAGACATCTAAAATTGGTGTAAGTCCTTTTTCCATAACATATAATACTCATTTTCTAGTCTTGGTCCAATTTTATACATTTTTCCATTTTAAGGACACTTCTTACTCGACATGACTCTCTCTTTAACCTTTTTTCCTCAATATGACTTTAATATTCCTCTATTTTAGTTTTTATTCTTATTTACATCTCTTCTATGTTTATTTAACCTTTATTAAATATATATCTCTCCTAGGATATATTTAGTGGACACATGTATGATGTTGAAGTTTCCTCATGTAGATTTGGTATGATGATGAATGCATCTGCTTTATTTTATTGGTTTTTATAATTGGAATAATTTTTTATGCCTTTGATTGGACACATCACTATTTTATATAGGTATATGTTTCACATTTCATGTCCTAAGGAAACTTATATATATGTATCATTCTTAGTCATTTACCAATAACTTGAAACTAGCATACATATATTATATACGTATATTTAAAATATGATGATATATCACTCTCAAGATGTCCCATTCTATTTATTCCACAAATATAAAATAATATAGAAACCTCAAGGATGAAATCTCTCAGTGTATTATAAATGGAATTATCTAAGATATGTATTCTAGTTAAGTATCATAATGTCAATTGACTTTTAACTTATAATAGTGTCTATATATAATGACCTAAAAGTGGTAATTGAGTAATAAGAATGATACTTGAGAAAAATTATCCATATATTATCCCTATAACTATCCTATAGCCTATTATCACACTTCTCAAGCCTTTAGGTAGGACACAAGCATCCGTAGTCATTTGCAAAGTAATCCTAGACCCTCATTTCTTAATTCTGGCTCTTTGTGCCTAATGTTATACCATTTGGACACTAGTGACATAATAAGGACACTAGTATGACATGCCACTAATATCCTAATAATGGTGTTAATTTCCTTTCACTCTCTTTTACAAAAAAATATATTTTCAAATCTATAACCTCCTAGGGTCAACCTAGACCTCTTTTATCACCTTCAAAAGTAACATAACAATATATATACATGAATTTTAGACCTCTAACCACTAGATGGAAATAAAATACAAAATACACATTCAAACTCAGAACAAGTTATGCAAAATTAAGGTTGTCAATCCCTATTCTCCCCTAATTTTGCATATTAATCTCTACAATAGTTCTAAGCTTAGATTACATAGATTTCTAATCTCAAGATCATTCAAAGCACTCAAATCCACTATCTTTAGTTACAATTGCACTAGCTCTTAGGTAGAGAGAACTACATTGGGATTGATCCCTCCTTAGAGTATTGGTATGTTGGAAACTCTCATCAAAAGGGGATGTTAAATATGCCCACCTTACCCCACTAATGAACATACTTTTTAGCTTATATCAACAAGATTCCCTAGGAACATGAAGGATTAGGGTTTTCTCATAAAATTAGTCATAAAAATCAATATAAAAGGTTTTAGAACTTGTGTATGAAGGAACAAATCTAAGAGATATAGACACAGGTACACCTAGAAGATCATGGAAATCCTGTACATAAGACATTACTACCAATACAGGGACACTACCACCACATTTCCAATAATAGAACTACTATCCAATTATGGTGATACTATCCAAGAAAGGTTCTGATAGTAGGATCATATTTTTAGTACTTAGACTAGATTTAACCTTAGTTTTCATCCTCCAAATCATTCATCTTAGTTATTTTCCAACTACATTCTTACTTACACTATTTATTACTATTTTTAAAAATGTTAAATCTAGTCAATTTTTTAACAAATCAATGGTTGTATTAATTTAATATTATTACCTTAATTTAGTCTACTCATATATTTAACAAAAATATGATTTAAATTCACTAAGTCTTAAAAGGTTAAAACATTTGGTGAACTCAACTTACTTCGAACATTGCTTAAACCCTAACCCTACATGCTCCTAGGGTTTTTATCCTTCTTTTTCCTATTTTCATTAGTTGTTTTAAGCTTTTTGTATTTTGTACATTCTATTTTATTATCTCTATTTCAATTTATTTACTATATCCCATATAAAAAATCTCTCTCTCTTTCATTAAGAGTAAGTGTTAGGCTAGGTGGTAATCATATGGATCATATTCAAACTCCTAATATTAGAGCTTATACCATGGACAGGGGACCAATTATAACTCTCATCATTGATCTTTCACATTATGATTATGTATATTTCAATGATAATGCATCCAAATATGAGAAATATAATCAAGATCAAGATGATACAAGAGTTGGAAATTAGGACTCCCTCCACTTAAAAATGTAAACCTAATTGTCCATAAAGATGAGATCCTATAGAGATTCAAAGATAGACTTTGGGAATAACCCCTTGATCATGAATAGATTTTACAAGCCATAATTGAAATAAAGAATACATAAAACAATGGTTAGTCCTTTAATCCCATAGATAATAACATTATTACATCTACATTGGGGCCAACTCAGCTTGCACAACAATCAAATGTAACTCAACAACATTTAGTGATAGCTACACCTCTTATGGATATTTCTTCCACTCTATATGGATAATCCCTTTTGAATGAGGTTCATAATATACATGATAAGGTGTTACATATTAATAAGGGAACCATTAGGCCATAACATACCTTGAATTCTCATGTTTTTTTACATAGACCTATGGAGAATCACATAGAAACAACTCATTTTCCATATCTATTAGTGGCATATAAGCTTACATTATATGATGGAAAGGGTGACCTAGAGCACCATCTCTAATATTTTCCTGTAATGTGTTTAGATTAGGTGTACAATGATTATCTCCTCACTAATTTATTTCCACATAGTTTAAAATAATTATGTCTTATAGTGGTTTTATGATCTTCTAAATCATTCTATCACTGCATTCAATCATTTGATATACATGTTTTTTGCACACTTTTAAATAAATAGTAGTGATAATATATCAGATGTTCAAGTTGCACAATTGAAACAAAAATCATGAGCCTATTTAAAAATATATATTATGATATACGACAAAATTGGCCAAATTTACTATCCCCATGGTAGATAAAGATGTTTAGAACATATTTAAACATAGTCTTCTACCAGCATTACATAAAGCTATCTCATTTAAGAAGTTTCCAATCTTCATAGATTTATGAGACATAGTGAAAGAAAGAGAAGTTAAGCTTCTCTCTATGAGAAATTTGAAATATATAAGTGGATAAAAATCAACTACTGAGAGTTATAGTAATCCTACATACAAGGTGGGGGTCACTAAAAATAAGAATGATATAAAGGTCATAGTTAATACAACTTTAGAGCCATCTCCTCATCTATTTTTATCAACTCCTCCATGTAGATTTTTCACCAACCTTCCAAAATTTCCATCACATGTTTTACAATAGATTTTGGAATTCAATGTCATATCTCTCCCTCATATCAAATAGTTTGATATGACATAACCTCTTCTAGATAAATATTATTCCAATGCATTATGTGTATATCATAGGGCACTAAGACATACAAAAAACATATACATAAAATTCAAACATAAGATAAATATTTTGATTGAGGTTAACATTATTAATGTGGGCATACCCATAAAGGCACATAAATTTAAACCAAAAAAATCTAAGGCATTGATAATTTTATAATATCCATTTCTGAAGCATACAAAAAATGATTTGGGGATCACTTCAAGTGTTCATTACATCTAATAGGCACATCCACCACCAACATCATATCAAACTACTATAGAGGAGGCACACCCAATACATAATATCATTGGTGTGTACCATACTATAGTTAAAAATATACCTCTCATCACTTTCTTATATCAAGAGATTATTGATGATGATTTATATTTATGTGCACTCTTTATACGAGTCTACATAGATAATCAAATTATCTAGAGTGTTATCAAGTATTATCATGTGTACTATCACACTTATAAAAAATTTAAGGTATTTATATTAGGATATATCTTCTATAGACATTATTATTGATGGTTTTAGTGGCCACATTTAGGTATACATTAAGGATATTGTAATTTCACTATAATTTAGACTAGCACATGTGGCCACTAGATTCTTAGTAGTACTTAGTGAAGACATATTTTACATGTTACTAGGTTGTCCATGGAAGTATTATAATGTGAAATATAAAAATTATACAACATTTATGGTATTTATATTAGGATATATGTCCTAAAAACATAGTTATCAGTGTTTTTAATGGCCATGTTTAGATCTCAATCGAGGAGATTGTAATTCCACTATAGGTTGTACTAGCACATGTGGCCACTAGATTCTTAGTAGTAGCTAGTGTAGGAGTATTTAACATGTTACTAGGTAGTCCATGGATATATTATCCATGAGACATCCCATCCATAGTGCATAGTTACCTAAAGTATATACATGAAAATCATATGGTCATAGTTGAGGGTCTTCCATATGTGTATCCTTTACCTATCCCATAAGCACTTACATCATAGTTACTAGTTAAAACATAATTACTAATTACAACACAATTACCAATTACAACATGTTTACTAGTTATAGCTAAGAACATAGTTATTATTAATACACTATAGAGTATAGTGAAGCCACCAGTGTAAGCTTTCCACATACACATACTCTCCCATGAACACTATTATTATAGAGACCCTTACATTAGATGTATGTTGTATATTCTAGAGGGCCTCCCTATACTCACTTTCTTCTAAAATTAGTTTTATTGAGTTCTCAAGGTTCCCAACATAGGGAACCTATGCCACCTATATATTATTCTACCAAATGGGTCCCTAGGACCCCCATAGTTCACAAGACACCATAACCAATGTCATAGATTCTTAGCACCACTCCATAGGTAGAAATAGATATAGATCACTCATTACAATAGATTTTGGGACCAAAATTTCCCTTTCATATAACATGCATGATCACAGTACCTTTATTTGACATAA
This sequence comes from Torreya grandis, assembly GCA_037957365.1. Classification (NCBI taxonomy): domain Eukaryota; kingdom Viridiplantae; phylum Streptophyta; class Pinopsida; order Cupressales; family Taxaceae; genus Torreya; species Torreya grandis. Next base: position 1,546,871 of record JARHVA010002218.1, on the reverse strand, counting down.
ACCATATTGATAGTGAGTCTCTCATGAGACTCATTAGTTAGTATTTTTCCTCCCTTATTATACATACTTTCATTCTCTCTTGCTCCTTATACATAGTTCTTTTTCATGTTACTTGTACATAGATTATATACAAAAATATAAAAATAATATACTATGTCAAAAAACACCAAAACATTTTAAATTGTATGCACTTTTAAGTTTACATCTCTTATATTTTCAAAACACTACATATGATATATATCTTAGTATAATTATTTTTTATCATACATAAATGCTTGACTTGTTCTTATCGACTACATGTAGATTACTACAAGACTCAAGTCCACTACACCAATCCAGATTTTCTATTATCTACCCATTGGAGGCATATACACCAATATATAGGTCTTCATTTGACACATTCACCCACTTGGGGAAACCCTATACATAATTTTTTATTACAAAGATCTATATTTTTATAATATAAATCACAAACTTATCATTTTTATATCTTTATATTGATCATGATATACTTATTCATATTTTTTTTGGCTATTACTACTTTAGACTCAAAATATGTACATCCTATCTCATACACAAATTTTTATTACATATTCATGCATACTTTCATTTATATATTACCTATTTTAGACATGATTATATCTCTATGCTTCTTATATTTAAGGGAATTTCAATATGCCATTTCTCTTTAGACCTATGCCACTCCTATTCATATATGTATACTTTAGACATGTGCCCATGTTTTGTGTGTTCCTTATTAATTATGTATGTATACATTTGTACATGTCCTTATATCTGGCTTTAAGCCAACTTTTTTGATTCTTGTGTATGTGGACATTTGGACATGTCCTTATGTGTCTTGTTTTATTAGATTTAGTGAAATGTTCTCATATCCCTTATATTATGGCACCTTAGCCTACTTTGTGTGCCTCATGTGTGTTGTATGTATGCTTTCTTATATGCATCATGGCCATGAAACTTATCTCTTGATTATCAAAAACTCATGTTTTAGATGGCATGATGGACCTCATACATCTCCCCTTCCTACTTAGGTACTGTGATGGACATCATACCTCAACCCCCTAGGTAGATACTTAGTTTTTACTCATATTTACTATTACATACATTGTTACATCTATCTTCACACCCTTGTGAATTCTAGACATGACATATATTTTTAATTAGATAATTATGATTAGATTATCTTACATTTTGATTTTATTTATGTAAATTATAATGGATTATTACACAATTATCATATATTCTCTAACTAACGCACATCTTGTAGATATTTTTATTTTGAGGACATTTATTGCACATGTTCAAAAACTCCCCTCAAAAGAGGGTGAATTCCTAGGGGTTTTTCATAGAGATCAAGATCCTATATTACATTCACATTACATTTTTCAACACATAGGCCTATATTGCACAGATCAAACTCAAGTAAACATAATGGTAAAATAGTGACATAGAGATCAACATAATTGTATATAAATCAAAGGAGAAGGAAACTAGTGACACATTTACAATAATGGCACTACTATCCAAGACATGACGCTACTCTCTAGTAGACCTGATTTTAGGAAAAGCTAGATTGGCCAAAATATTATAGTAGGTAAAATATATGTTTGCATAGGTTCAATTATAAATATATTATATTCGTACCAATTTCTCTTAGATTCATACTAGTTTGTTCAGATTGGAGGCATCATACATTACATGACCATTCACATATTTAGTTAATATACCTAGATATATATTATTAAGACTCATTCAATAATCCATATGCTTAGTTATTAGATTTGGAGGCATGTACACAACACATTATTTTTGTATGCTCACTTACACATTGATTGATCAAATGGAATGACATATTCCATGTCATTAAATATGTTTTATACACGTGACATCATATTTTTTAGGTTTCACACTAGTTTAATTCCCTAATACATCTACAATGGTTGGCATTATCGAGTGGCTTAGAGCTACGTAATATACCAAAATGGATGTAGAGCCAACATACCCAATTACACATTTATAGTTACATCACATAATTTTAATTTTAGATTCATTAACTACATATGGGTGGGAAATGATAGATTTATGTCCTAATTGAGTTCTTGAGCCACCTGCATAAGAGGGTTAGACACACCATCAGTCCAATATAAGCTATTCATAGGTCATGATCTACCAAGTACGGGTGGGTAATGATGGAGTCAAAATTGGATTGAGTTCTTGAGTCACCCATACATGAGGATTGAGTAAGCCATCAGCTCAGTCTATGTTATTCACTGATTGATCACTATACACACACACATACATTGTCACTAGGTTTATACATTGGTTGACATACCCAGTAAGGTGTATCCATTCCTTTCCTCTCTCCTATCTCTTTACCTAGTTTTTACTCAACTTTTATTCTTTACTCAATTTAGTTATTTGATTTGGACATATCCCAAGTATGGAATAATTTATGAAAATTTAACTTGAAGGACACACATTGAACCATTATTCACATACTAAAACCCATATTCATAGGATTCACCTCTTAAATAAGTATAGGTATGCTTATTTTCACTTTATCCTAGTCATTTTACTTTACTAAATTTATGAAGTAAAGGGGGGGTGTAATCACCTAAAAGTGGTATTTGAGTGATAAGAGTGATACTTGAGACTACCTATCACTAAATTATCCATAAACCTATTCTAGATCCTATTATCACACTTATACATCTTTTGTGTGGGCCACAAGCATCCCTAGTCATTCTTAAAGTAGTCTTAGACCCTCATTTATTGATCTTGGATCTTCATGCCTAGTGTTATGAAACTTGAAAACTAACACCATAATAAGGACACTAGTAACACATGGTGTTAGTGTCCCTATAATGGTGCTAATGTCCTTTCCCTCTCTTTTTAACAAATGGATATATTTTTAAATTCATAACCTACTACTGTTGGCCTAGACTTCTTTTATTACCTGCATAAATAAAATAAAAATATATATACATGAATTTTATCCCTTTAACAACCACATGAAAATTATATGTAAAATAAACATTCAAACTCAGAATAAGTTATGCATAATTAAGGTTGTCATTTTCTATTCTTCGCTACTTGTTCATACTAATATCTACATTAGTCCTAATCTCATATTACCAAAACTTTTAGTCTTAAGCTAATTTAAAGCACTCTAGTCCACTATCATACTAGATTCACTTTCATTTTAACCATCACTTATGTGGGGAGAAATACATTGGGATTGATCCCTCCTTATATTATTGGTATGTAAGTAACTATCATCGCAATGGGGTGTTGATGATGTCTAACCTACCCCAATAACAAACACACTTTTCATCTTGTATCAACTAGATGCCTTAGTAACATGAAGGATTAGGGTTTACTCAAAAAATTAGTCATAGGAATAAATATAAAGGGTTTTAAAACTTGTACACATAGGAACAAACCTTAGATATCCAAACACAAGATCACCTAGAAGCTCAACATAGTCCTGTACAGAAGACACTACCACCAATACAAGGACACTACCAACACTTTTTTAATAATGGAACTACTATCAAATTAAGGTGATATTGTCTAGGAGGGATTTTGACATTGAGATCCTATTTATAACACACAAACCAAATTCTACCTTAGTTTTTAGCCTCCAAATCATCCATCTTAATTTTTTTCCAGCTAATTTCTTACTCGTACTTTTTATTACTATATTTAGAAAGGTCAAATATAGTCAATTCTATAAAAAATCATTGGTTGTATTTATTATATATTATTACCCTAATTTAGTCTACTCATCTCTTTAAAAAATATAAGATTTACATTCACTAAGTCCTAAAAGGTTAAACCACTATTCATAAAATTATATTTTTAATAAAAAATAATATGGTATAATAATGTTGCTGATTTTTTTTAAAGAGTAAATTTTCTAAGTGATAATTAAGTGCATGTCAAATAAAATTATATTTTTAATAAAAATTAATATGGTATAATAATGTGAGATGAGTTTTTTTAATGGAAAATTTTATTAGTGAAAATCAAATGAATATTAAATTTAAGATTTTAATAAAAAATGAACACACTCAATGCATTACAGTCAACCACAAGGACCCCAATTCCATTATAGAATACATCTTGATGTAATAAAATTTTTAATAATATAATTACAACATAAATCCTTTTAATCTTGACTTTATATCGAATGTGAAAACCAACAATTTATAATTAATATTTAAATTAAAAATGAGTAATACAAAATTAAACCTCAAAAATATTTAACATATCCACATGAAATTTATTATCTATATAATCCATAGATTATAAAGTATTTAAAATACAAACATGAAATGATTTCTTGGGATAAAAAAAGATATATGTTTTAAATAAATATTATATTTACTGTATAGATTATTATTGTTGGGATGGTTTAAATTTTATTATTTATTACTCTGGATGCTAGACGAATAATAAAATAATGAAAATAGATTATAGGATTAGACACATTAGCTTTTACTAACATTTTTTGGGCATTTATTGAATATAACTACCTTTTTCCATTTTGACTAACTCTAAAATTATTTGTAGCACATTGATATTTCAAATATTGGTATACATGATCATGATTATTATAAAACCATAGCATTGAATTATGCCTAAGCACAACCTTAGATAACTAAAAGGGGAAGCATAGATTATTTAAAATTATCAATTCAAGAAAAGAAACAAAACCCTAATTAAATCACTTAATTATATAAGAATATTCTTGTAAGAAGTGTGCCATATTTTCCAAAAATATAAAAAGATAGTTGTTGGTAATAAAGGTGATAAAATATACAACCCATCTTATTTTACATCCTTAGTTCTTCTTCCATTGGTGGGAAAGGCCCTTTTCATAATGTGGCTTATGTTAGTAATGGGAAAAAACCTATCCTACTCAAGTTAGAATATGTGGGGAATGTTTTAATTTGTTTTTTAATATATACAATTCTTTTGTATTTGGTTTGTATAATATTGACCATTAAAAGTGAACACACTCACTCCATTATAGGACTCCACACCTCTATATCTCATTGTAAGAATGTGTAGTGACATGATAATCGTTCAAATATAAAATTATCATAAACATCTCCTATGCTTGTATTTAAGTTATAACCTTCAATTTAAATATCTATAGAAACACTTGCATCTTGATACTTCAAAATTTTTGATACTATAACATCACCCACCTATACCAAATTATGGTTGAGGGGAATGTTCATGTAATTAAATAATCAATTTTTGAGGAAAAGAGGTTAAAACCATTGCTCAAGATTCCATTTACACTACACAAGACCTACATTAATTTTGATTCTATATTGCAGGATATGTAGTTGTATCTCCTTTGAGGTTTCCCAACCTAAATAATTTTATCCCTTCTATTTTGAATTTTTGAAATGGTGAATTAAGTCAATATAGGAAGAAGACATTAACTAAATATTTTTCTTACCAATATCTAAGAGTGCAAGCACATGATTATATGACTTGAAGAGTTGAACCTACATCAAAAAGATATAGATATTATAAAACTTTGAAATATAAATTAAGTTATGAGTAAAAAATTCATACATGACAGGAAAGGGAATGATTGAGAATTTGAATCTATCATAAATATATTTGTCATTGCATTATTAGGGTATGAAATTGTTATTTGTTAGTTAGGAGTCTAGATTTTACATAGTCAATTCATACCTTCTAGACCAATTATATACTTATAGAATAATTTTTTTTATCTAGACGTATCTGTTCCATAAATTTTTCTTTTCATATTACCCATTTCTTGTCAAATTAATTTAATTTAATATTCTTTGAGATTTGATTTCCTATTTTAGACTTCTATATTACATATCTACCTTGTGTAACATATTTAAATGTTTGAGTGTAATTTAGTTTATTTTAAACCATTTTTTTGGTTAAACTTATTCATTATCTGAAAACCTATATATTTTTAGCAGTCCACTTAGGGTTTCATAGCCAATTTTTTATTTTTCATATTTTATTTTAGATATGCATATTATTTTCATATATTTTGACCAAACCATAGCTTTCTACTCACTTTTCCTAACTTTAGATTCTATGCATATTTTATAATTTCATGTATATACATTTTTTACTTCACCACATATTACATTCAAGGTTTTTATATGGTATGATACTCTCCATCATCAAATTTGGCTTTCATGTTTTCATCTTATTTTTTATTACTATTTTGGCTTCACTCATTCATATTGCTCATGGTTATATCTTATGACTAGAAGGCTTAAACCTACACATGATACTAAACATAATGTTATATTGATTGGTGATCATTGTGATTTAACACAATTACCTTTATATAACACTCATTTATATAATAGAAAAATCACTAATAGGATGAATTATAGTGATGTTACTCCTTGCATTGACAAAAGTGAGAATAATCATTCCAAATGTCACATGTCTATTTTCTTAGTTATAACTATTTATTATTTTCAAATGTAATTAGTGGATTTTGTGTGATATGTGGATTTGACATTGATTTATCATTAACTGTTGTGGATTTTATTATATAAATAACACTATTTTGTTTAAATAATTAATAAACTAATGAATATTAGTTTGACGTAAATTTATTTATTATTATTAAAATTGAATTATTATAATATCAAATAAATGCTTATTACTTAATAGTTATTGATATACTACTTATACTTATCATTTTTATTATGATTATATTAAAGAGGTCTAACCATATTATTTTTTATGGTAAGTGTGTATTTAAAACACATGTGTAACCCACTCATAATAAGGAGGGAATCATTAGGGATTTTTGGGTAGATGCCCA
>JARHVA010002218.1:1532500-1535000 GCA_037957365.1 Torreya grandis | reverse complement strand
TTGTCTTTTGCTTGTTTTCTTATCAAAAAATTACACCATCTTTTGTTTCTTCTTCTTTGGTATCTATTGATTCTAATATACTTCTTCATATTATTCCATTTCAACATATTCTCCATTAAAATAATACAAATTTAAAAATTAAATACTAAATACATATTAAAATTATGCGGTAAACTCACCTCATAAGCATTGTCATTGATGTTTTTCATTATTCTACACAGACCATTTTTTTATATTTCAATTTTTTTATTTTCTTTGGGAAATATTTATTTCTAAAATACACGATCACCAAGTCTCCTTATTCAAATAAATTCGACCTTATTTTTATATATTCTTCTAATTTATCATTTTCATTACTTTCCTATAGCTTTATTCCCACTTCTTGAAAATGTTGTATGTGCTCTACAAAAGCTTTTGCATTATCACTAACTCATTATAGAATTATTAATTGTAAAAAATATAAAAACCCATATGATTTTTGTCATAAGTAATATGAAATGGTGATTTTCCTAATAATCTATTCACATAAATATTACATGAAAACTTAACTTATGGTAAATCCAAGGCCCATTACTTGTGATTCTCTCCAACTATGCATCTCAATAAATTTCCCAAGCTATTGTTTACTACTTATATTTGTCTATTTTATTTTGCATGGTAAGCACTTCTAAATTATATATTAGTTCCCTAATTATTCCATAGATTCCTCTAAAAACAACTTAGAACATTTGTGTCCCTATCTAATATAATGTTTTTTGAAACACCATAGAATCTCATAATATCCTTAAAAAATAGTTTAGCTAATCTAGTGGCATCATTAGTGTTATTACATGCAATAAAATGAAATGTCCTATAAATATTATCTATAAAAAAAAAAAATTACCTCTCTATTATTTTTGTAGCCCCAATACAATTTTCATAATCTAATCTATCCATGGTCCTCTTGGAACTAGTAGTGGCATGTACATCCCTATATTTTATGCATGGATTTTATCCACTTGAATAATCCCATAATTTTAAAAATAATTTACCACACCTCTCTTCATATTTGGCCATAAAAAATTCTCCTAAAACAAAGATATTGTCTTATTCTTACCAAAATGTCCAGCCAAACCACAACTATGAAATTATATTATAATATTTTCTCTGAGAGACCCAATTTAAATACATAATTATTTTCCCTTGAAGAGAAAACCATACTATATAAGGTATTCATCATAAAAATTACTTGTCTCATGTGTTAATGGAATCCTGAATTGCTCAACTATATTTACAAAATATGCATAAATGCCATACAATAATTTAAAAACTTCAAATATAATTAATTAACTCATAATATTAGTTAATAATGCCTCTCACTTACTAAAATAATCAACTACCTGATCCTACTTTCTTGATTTATGATTCAAAACATAAGTATATTCCTTCAATAAAGATAACCACTTTTCATGTCTACTATTTAACTTATTTTGAGTGTTTACTTACTTTAAGGCCTCATGGTATATATAAAGGATAAACTCTTTAGGCACCATAGAATTACTCCAATGTCTTAATTATTTTATAATGGAAAAAAATTCAACATCATATATAGAATATTTATTTATTACCTCATGCAAATTATCATTTAAATATGTTATGGGTATTCCGTATTGACTCAAAAAAATACCAATACCCACATGTGAAGTATCAAAATAAATGTTAAAACTTTGTTAAAATATGGTAATGCTAAAATAGTTTTTTTAATAATCATATTATTCAGTAATTGATAGATATATGTTATTGTCTTTGTCCACATAAATTATTTTCCCCTCATGTAATTTTTTATTGGTGAAATAATACCAATAAATTTTTTAATGAACTTTACGTAATTTATTTCTAAACCATAGAAACTTATTACCTATGTTATGTTTATTTGAATAGGAAACTCAACAATTTCCTTTACCTTTTATTCATCCATTCTTATAGAATTTGTTGAAACAACAAATCCCAAAAATATCAAACTATTCTTCACAAACTTGAACTTCTTCATATTTTCATAAATATTATCCTTTTTTAAAAATTCTAATACATTCTCAAATGCCTCAAGTTTTATTACTTTCTCTTAATTTATATCAAAATATCATCAAAATAAACCACTAAAAACATACCAATGTAATCTTATATCACTATATTTATCACCCTTATAAATGTGTTGGGTGTATTAGAAAATCCAAATGGAATCAAAATTAACTCATATAATCCATCCATAGTATTGAATTTTATTTTACATTCATATCCTTCACAAATCTTAATATGATAGCAACCAATCCTTAGATCAATCTTAGTAAAGCATTTTAAATCACATGCATCATATCATCTAAATGAGGTATATAAAATATATATTTGATTGTCATTTTATTTATTTCTCTACCATTCACACACATCCTCCATGTTCCATATTTATTTTAAGTTAAGAGTGTTGGTGTTGCACACTAACTCATGATCTCCCTCACTACACCTT